>UELV01176742.1:0-97309 GCA_900490015.1 Megastigmus stigmatizans | reverse complement strand
CACACACACACACACACACACACACACACGCACACACACACACACACACACACACACACACACACACACACACAAGTTGTCGCGCCCTTGGTTTTTACCTCCTCCGCCGCCGCCACACGAATATAAAGAGCCGTCCGCGGTAAGTGCGCTTGCGCCGAGTGTTTAGGAGTCGAATGTCGGCGAGCGAGAAAAAGGGAGGTGATGCCGTATATATATATATATATATATATTTGCCGCGCGCGCAAGAGGGAAAGAGGGAGAGAGAGATAGAGGGGCGTCCCTTCGGAATATCGACTCGCCCCTCGGGACTCGGCAGTCGATAGTCCCGCGGGATTCTCTATATATACATATACACACATACACATACACACGTATATATATATATATATATATATATACGCGTCTCTTTCTCAAATTCCGGACTCGCTGCTGCTGCTGCTGCTCTGTGTGCCTGTGTGCAGTTTGTGTATAGGTAGCGCTGCTGTAGGCCGAGCGCTTCCGGTCTCTGCTCTCTCTCTCTCTCTTTCTCTCGTCGTTTTCCACCGCTTTCTTCGCTGCGTCGTACTTTTCTCCTTTTTTTTATAGCGAGTTTTCGATTTATATGAATTTGCGGTCATATACTTAAATATGAGGTATTTCAGGAGCGAGTCGACGGCTTTTTATGAAACTCGTAATACAATTATGTACATCGGTGGTCTGAGCTGAATTGAAATTCAAACGGTTGATCTACGTATTTTAAATGTTTCATTGCTTATGCATAACGTAGGACAAATGCACGATCGAGATCCACGTATTATGGTATCGAGCCTATTTGTTTTACCGTCAAAGACGTGCAGCGCTAAAAATTCAAGATGGCCAAAAGCATAATAATCGACTAACATCGCGCACGCGCGCGTCAACTGTCTCCTAAAACATCGTCAAATCGCAAAATAAAAATTCATAACACCGACGATACTTGTCTTATCGAGACGGCGCAATAAAGAGTCAGACGGATATATATACACACACGGGGACTCGAGCGGCGATAAAAATCACTTTTACAGCGAAGAGTCAGAAAGAGAGTAGAAGAAAAAAGCGAGAGCACGGCGCGCGCGTGTATATAAATGCATGCGCGCGCATCAGGTACACAAAGCGAAAATTCTACGGAGGCGCAATCCTTGGGTGTGGAAGGGAGAGAGAAAGAGAGACTCGGAGGGAATGGGAATGGGAGTTTCTCCCAAGATTGTATGAAATTATACGCCTTGTATTCCAGTTAGCCGTCCTTCCCTTTCTCTCTCTGCTCGGCTTCTTCTTCGCCCCCGTGCGCACACGATTCGCTAAGGGTTGTTGGCTTTGTATATATAGGTAGCAGCCCCTCCGCTCGACGTCTCTCCGCAGCGTGTTTTTTGAAAATTATTCGCCCGACTTACAAGCCCGCGCTTGCCCGGTCTCTCTCTTTCTCCTCTATACTCTCTTTCTTTGCTCGTCCTGCTTCCGTTCGCCTTGCAATACTCGCTTCCCTTTATTTTCAAACGCTTTTTCTGGGTAATAGATCAGTTATTTTTGCAGTTTGATTCGTTCTTATTTTGGATTGAAAGTTTTATAAATTAATTTTTAAGAACTTTTTAATTTTTAATCCTATTGATATGGCAGAAAATTTTCAACTGTATACTACTACATTTATTCGCATAGTCCATTTTTCATTCTTTAATCCAAATACTGCAGAATCTTTTTTTTTTTTCTTTAAGGCAAAAATCTATTCAATCAGTTTCGGTCTGGACCTCTCATTCCGCATTTTAAGGAAATTGAGCACGTGCGATAGAGACAAGAAGAGAACGAAAAAAAAATGCAAATAAAAAGAAGTACTTCTGCCAAGATTCCGTGATCTCTTCCTCTTTATGTATACCTTAGCCATTGCGCTCCCGCAGTATTTTTTCCTCTTCTTCTCTCCTCTCCTCGTATAATCTCGCCTCCTTTTCCGGCCGTATACATCTCAGTCGGTGAGTTTGAGGTATACGCATAGGGATAAGAATGGCGAGTGTACAAGAGGTGGAGAGAGAGGAGGGTATGCCGACCGGCGGCGGCGGCGGCGTTGAGGAAAATGAAAGTGAATCTTGAAAACGTTATATTCAGTACACGCGCGACGAGGCGAGGCGCGACGTTCTAAATAATTGAGAGGCCTCTCTCTCTCCTCTCTCTTTTTCCCTTTAACTTGCCGCAGAAGCCCGATGATATACTTCAAGGGCTCGGTCACGTGTCGCAATTTACTCTTTTTTTTTGCCGCGAAGAGAGGCTGGAAGATTCTGCTCTCGTGAGCGCACTGTTATGTGTACCGCGGACAAACAATCGCTGCGTCTGTTTGTCCTGTCGTCGGAGAGTTCTGTTTACTTTTAATTTCGACGTTACCGCTGCAGGAAAAATCAATCGTAGGATGTCGGATGCGTAATTCGGAGATTATAACCACATCAGCCAGCGAGTGAGGGTATCAATTGCCGCAGACGTTTTTAAAAATACTTTAAAAAGCCCACGGACCGCGACACATTTGTCTCTCGTGCGTGTCTTCCGAGGGCGCGTCCTCTCTCTCTCTCTCTCTCTTTCCCTCGAGGGAAAAAATCGAAAGTCCCGTTTCTTCTTCTTCTTGGCTGTCTCCGTCTCCGTCGTCGTGGTGCTGCAACATCGCAGAGACGGAACATCTATTGGCAGGTGTACATACACGTGTGCGCGGGGGCTCTAGATCGTTGAAAGAAAAGCCGGAGAGGCGCGAGCGCGCGCGTCGCTCGACAACCCCGAGGAGCTCTCTTTCTTTCTCGGCTGCTACGGAAATGTTTTAATTTTACAACCGGGATTTATGGTCGCTATTAATTATTCCTGCTCGAGAAATTGCTTTTCGCTCGCTTCCTTTGATTTTAATGCGGCGATTTAATTTTTTCCTCGAGTTTACTTTCGGGTATATATATATCTACGAGAGGACGAGAGAGAAAATAAATATTATGCTTATGAGCAAATCGTTACGATATATATATATATCTCGTAACGATTTGCTCATAAGCATAATATTTATTTTCGAATATGACACACACACGGTAAAGTATAAGGTGAACGTTTAGTAGAATATTGAGAAGTTGCCATGAGTAATACAAAAAATATGATTTCTCGATAAAAGGTCTTGGTGTTATTTTTAACCCAAATTCAAGATCGATCCGTAAAGTCATCCGCTACAACATTGCCAATAAAGGCTCGTGTATTAGGTAAAGAAAAAAACAGCACTCGTGCCCACAGTCGCTCAAATTTCCCCGCAAGATATGTGTGTACTGTTTTTCGTGTACTCCTAAACTCCCTCTCCATCTCTGTCTCTCTCACACCCCAGCCGCGGCGCACACATAACAAGTCGGCCAAAGTTTTGTCCTCCTCGTCCCTCGGTCCAGCCTAGTCTCTCGTCCATCTCTGACAATACTTCCTCCCCCACCTTGAAAAGAGAGAGATAGAATATAGAGGGAGAAAGAGAGAGAGAGAGAGAGAGAGAGAGAGAGAGAGAGAAAGCGAGGTCTCGGGAGACTTCCATTTTGACTCTGGGGATTAGGCGTGACTCCGCCCCCGTTCGCCCGCGCTCTCTGCACCGGCGGCGGCGGCAGCCAAAGTTTTGTCCTGCTTCGTCGTCTCGTTGTCTCATTCCTTCGGCCCGCCGCACTCGTCTCCTCTCTCTCTCTCTCTCTCTCTCTCTCTGTATGTATGCACGTGTGATCTCTGTGTGCGTGTGCAGGCTGGGTGATCTCTGCGAGTGTATAAGGCGCGTGGAGATGACCGGGAGAGAGAGAGAGAGAGGCTGCGAGCACGAGATATTGATGACTTCTTTTTCAGCCTCGAGTGCGATGGTCGTTGCTGCTGCTGCTTGAAAACACGGAGGGAGAGAGAGAGAGGGAGAAGAGATGCGCGGGAAGAAGAAGAAGAAGAAAACCGCAACCCTTCGCACGAACTGAGTGTACATGTGTACATGTGTATGTGTGCACGGATGAGGGTATACGCGTGAAAGCCCGTGTGCGCGTGCGAGTGAGAGGAGACAAGCGAAGAGGGATTCTTGACGATGGAGATCAGCTGAATCTGGGACGTTAAATCCTACTGATCATCGGCACGTTCTAAAGTATTATTAGTAATACTTGAAGTATTATTATGAATAATTGAATGAACGGCTGTTCTACTGCAAATCAAAATTAAAATGGTCATTCATTGACGGTTAATAACAATATTGACGGTTAATAATCCATGCTCATAAAATCTGCATTACAATAGCCAACACAGTCATTTAAATTCACAAAAGCTGCAGTAGTCAACCCACCCAAGAAATCCACAAGTAATCCACGACATCGTCGCATCAGTCATTCCACTTCCCTCCCGCCAACGAACTTGCGCGCGTAAACAAATCTCAAACCTCCCTGATAGCAGCCGCAGCACGCGGACACTCTCTTACACGAGCCGCACATCTCGCGCTCTTCTCGCAAGTGAAGCCATGAGGTTTCGAGGTTGCTCGGACACACAGCCACATCATCTCTCCTGTATACACGTATTACACACTGCAGTCTGTCTGTATATGTGTGCGACTTTGTATGTGTGTGTGTGTGGTCGAGAGGGGGGTAAAGCGGGTGCGAGGGTCCCTGGAGGCGGCAAGCTAAATATATCCACCCCCGCCGCCACTGCCGACAACGACGACGACGACGACGACGACGACCAAGTCGACTCTCTCTCTCTCTCTCTCTCTCTGCTCGAGGGGGAGAATGTCAAGACAACATGGCCGACGCGCCCGTCATACTACTAACCTCCCCCTTATATGGCGACCCTATGTGTACACACTGGCCTCCCTCTCGCCCACCTCGACATAGCCGCGTGTGTATATATACTTCGACCAGCCAAGTCTTCAAGGAACGCGCTCAAAGAACTGCTGCTGCAGACCCCCGAGATGTCGGCGCACGAGCAGCTCCCGCTCTCTTCTTCTTCTTCTTCTTTTGGGGATGTTTTCGACGAGGTGTCGATGTGCTTAGGCTACTCTGTCCTCTGGCTAAATGAGGGATTTCAGCCTACTAGCCGATTATGCTCGCTCGCGCTTAAGAAGAATGCGTTGAGGATATTCTCTAAGGAAAACTGTACAGCTTCCAGGTTATTGAATAATAAGTCAGTGCTGTTTTATAAACGGTTCATTAATTATTGAATACTTCAAATAAGTTTCAAACAGTCGGACGTTATACCCATTCAATCGCAGCTCTTAATGACGTCATCAACAATTCTAGTTAACTTGCTAGTTTTAAAAATTTTTTTTCTCAGATATACTACAACGACAACAAAATCCTAGTCGACACAAATAGAAAGTTAGGATTCTTAATTTTCTCCATTTTCCACTATGCCGCGCTCGCAGCTCGCAGCCCATTTTTCTTTCCCTTCAACGAGATCATGTCTGCCGCTTCTTTCTTTTTCTTTTTTTTATCCAGTGCTTTTTCCGCTTCGCGTTCGATGTCTTTGCGCGGGCTCAGCTCTCTCAAAAGCTGCACATCGTCGAAATGTAGAACGCGCCTTTCCCACATTAGGTTAGCTCCTCGAATACCACGTATATACACATAAGCGTGTGTGTACACTTGAGAGACCATTAAAGTGAGCTTCTTGGCCCCGAATTGAGATTCACGCGTAAACGGCGATGTTTACTTTATATTTGTAGACAATCACACAGAATTGTTTTACAAGTGACTAAAACTGTATTTGTTTGTAAATTATATGAGCGAATCGAATGCGATTTCCATACTTTCTTATGTTACTTACAATCCAATTACTTTGTCTGTTTGCACAACTTTCGAAATTCCTTTACGCGAGCAAAACGAAATTTGGAAAAAAAGGAAGGCAGCGGAGGCAAGAGTAGTGTATATCCCGCAGAAAGGAGAAATTTATTTTCTCGCGGCACTGAAAGTCGAGGAAGAGAAACGAGTGTGCGAGGGTGAGACGTTTAGTCGACAAACGAAAAACGAAACAGATTAAAAGTCGCAAGTGTCCCTTGTAGTCCTTGGTACGAGAAGGAGCTGCGAGGAAAAGAATAAACGAAGAAAGGGAGGAGAGAAAGAAGTTGCTGCTTCGAGGGATCGAAAAAGGCTGCGGGGATGGGAATTAGCTGCGTTCCAAATTACTTCGAATTAACAGATTTAAAAAAAGAAAGTATTTCAAATTTTCAAGAAGATATCGCTGTGGTACAAACGATAATATGCTCGAATTATTAATTATTAATCTTCCAAGTCTACCAGAAAATCTTTTTCGATTTAATCCTATATCCAACATCATTCATCGCTGAAAATTCAAATTCGCTCGAGATAGAATTGATAAATTTCGAGGAGCAGACGGCTCTCTCATCGCAGTGACCGTCGCACCGCGCGCCAACTTATGATCTCCGCGCCTGACCAAAAAATCGAGAGAAAGCGCAAAGAAACTAGAAGAAGAAGAAGAAGAAGAGGACGAAGAAGAAGGAGAAGCGACGAGAAAGACGTGTGCGAGCTGGTAAAGAAAGGAGGAAAAACGTGCCGAGACTCTGGATCCTTTTCTCTCGTACGCGTGGGAGAGAAAGAGAGAGAGAGAGCGAGAGAAGTGAGCCCGTGCGCGCTCTCGAGCCCAGTGTGAAATAACTGCAGCGGCGAATTGTCTGCATAAAACATTCACGAAGGGGGCAGGGAGAAGAGGGGGAGGGGGGGGTGGAAGTGGCGCTACGCGCGAAAGAGCGAGAGAAAGAGACGAAAGAATCGGAGATGAAGCGTCTACACACATAGATGGACGGACACACACATACACATACGTAGAGGAGCAGTTATACGAGAGAGAGAGAGAGAGAGAGAAAGGTGGAGAAGAAGAGGGCCGACCTCGATATTCGCCCTGCAAATTTTCGCCTCCTACTAGCAGCCTTCGCTTCCTTCCTTCCCTTTTCCCGGACTGACCTTGCGCTGCAAAAGCTATTCACGCACACGTCCACGTGTAGACACCTACACACACACACACACACACACATACACATACATATGTACACGCGGAGGAGGGAGGTGGGGGAGGAAAATGCCGAGTATCGATCCTATTGTCGCCTTATAACTGGTTAGGCGCGTGCTGCTACTGCTGCTGCTGCTACATCGAGGTAGTCTTTGTTTTTTAAGGATTCTGACATGTGTTGCTGCAGTAGCCGTTTGATATAACTCGATTATTGCAACCACTTTTCTTCGATCATTAGAATTATTTTAGAAAAAAAAGTGGTAAATAATTTAAATGTTGTACACTCGAGTTTCATCATATACTTGAATACCTAGCTATATGTAATTCGCGACACAAGTGCAATGAAAAAAAAAATGACCTGTTAAAGCTGCGCGCTCCAAACTGGCGAATCATCGCGGCGAGTCGCCATATATTACGCATATATCCTCGGTGGCGCGCGGCAGAAGCCGAAGAAGAAGAAGAAGAGAAAAAAAGGGAGAGTAAAGGTCGCGAGCTCTGGCACGCAGACAGAAAAGACATAGAAAGACGAAGAAGAAGAAGAAGGCGGGCGCGTGAGCAATGGCGGAAGATTGGAAGAGTAGGAGAGACAGAGAGTGAGAGAGCGCGAGTGTGTGTGTGTGTGTGTGTGTGCGATACAAGTGAGTGGCCATAAACTCCTCTGTGTCGTTTGCGTTTTCTATTTAGCCATTTCAGGTTCTATTCGCTCGGCGTCTGCTGCTCTATACACGTCCCCGCCTTTCTTACTGTCTTTTTCTACTTGGCGGTACTGGTGGCGAGGCGAGACAGAGAGAGAGAGAGAGAGAGAGAGCTGCAACTTTGCATTCACCAAACGAAGCCCCGCGCGTTTCTTCCATTCTTTTCCGTTCCATGGCTATGCTTTCCTCCCCGTGTTTTAAACTGTTCGATGAGCGAAGCCGGGCTTTCTGAAAATTAACACGAGAACAATGACGCTTTTTAACTGATGAGCTGGGTTTTGCTTTAATTGTCACGCATTGCCAATCTGATTTGGGTAGGGTAAATAGGCTTTTTCGCTGAAGATTGCGATTAAAAGTTGTTTGTTACACAAGTTAGATGCTAAAGACCTTTATTTCATGCCAATATTTCAGACTTTATCTATACTACCACTTGTAACCTAAAAAAAGCTTGATCTGTTGAACCACAGAAGTGAAAGAAGAAATCTGTCGCAAGCTTTATCTTGATATTTTGTAAACATTATTTCTTTTTCTCGAATATACAGAGTATGCGAATTAAAGCCAAACAGCTCTCACATTATATTATTCCACGCTTATTATTATTGATCAGCTGTACCGCGGGCTTTCAAAAAAGATCATAACAGATTTCATTTTTTTCCGTATACACATAGTATTATCTTAAAGGTCTGTGCGCAGCTTCGGTCGCGCGGATCGTAAGTATATCCAGTTTGAGCTCGGGCGCCGCGTTCTCTCTCTCTCTCTCTTTCTCTCTGGGTCCGTCGTCGTCGTTTCCCGTACATTTATTGCCCCTCTCCAGCCGTTATACGACGTTATATTTGATATTGGATAGACTTCTAGCATCATATATATACATATAGGTGTATAGGTCGCGTACTTGCACGTATAAGGTACGTATCATTGGGCTCGTAAAAACCTGCCGTAAATAATATTAAATAAATGTAATACGCTGGCGTCGGTGTGCCGTAGGGAGGCGCGCACCGAGGTCGATGTATTTAGCTCGATCGGAAAAAGGAGTTGCGTATGTACACGGTGTAAGAGAGGGAGAGCATAATTTTTTTTCGCTCTCTTTGCTTTTCAGCTGTGTTCCATTTGCAGATACATCCAGTTTTTTTTTTCATGATCGATTTTGCCTGTTGCTTCTTTGCTTCGAAAGTGTAAGCAACATCGTAGTGGCTCTACGTATAAGTATTGCGATAGTAACTAAGAAAAGTGTACAATTCTTATGTGCATAATCCATTCCATGTCAAAATTTATTCAAATAATTTTTACATTTCGATTGAGTCTCGAGATGTTTTCTAAGTGTAGAACCTGAAAAATTCTGAAGCATAGATGACGGAAAATGTGTTATTAGTCAATTTAGAATGATGCGATTGAAAGCGAAAAAGAAAAAGAAAGAAAATCTACAATGCTTATACGTCAAGCGGCAAATTGTTACAATCTTACAACGCAGCGGTAAAAATCCAAGCACTCGACAGCTGCACAGGAGCGCGATAAACTCGCTCGCGGCCGTATATCCCGCACATTTCGTTTCTTCCCAGCAAAGAGCCACAGAGCACAGGATCGCAGCAGCCGATGGCCCTGCACAGGCGACAGTAAAATTTCGCGGCCGAATCGGAAAATTTCGAGCACTCGAGACTTGAGCTGATCCCTACACCTTGGCTCTCTACACCTCGGTCACAATTTCCCCGAGCTTCAACGTTTTCGTCACTATATACTCTGTACATATACCAGCACACTGCAGTTTTCGCTCGAACATTCAATTAACTCGCAAGTTTTACGGTGGCTATAAATACGTTCACGTGTAGTCCCTGGTCTGTCTATACATATATAAAGCACGTGTATATAGGAGCTGCGCGTTCGTCTACTCTTGTCCACTTGGAGGGATCAGTCGTCGGGCCATCGAAGAAATTACGATCAAGTAGCTGCTGCTGCCGTTGCTCGCTTTTTCTGCCCTACTCGATCCTGTATGTATTTTATACTCGACCACCGTAAATTCTGGATATCCCTTACTGCCCAGAGCTTAACTTCTTGAGCTCTCCTTGCACCGTGTCTGTGCACAAGCGAGAGACTTTTTTTGGTGTCGAGGTTTTTGTCTAGGATTGTTTTTCCATTTTTTATTTAAATCAGATGATGAGGCGATGGATTACACATGATTTTCGTCACCTGGTGTGGCTTCAAAGCCAATGATTATCCACTATTTAATTAACATAATTGACGTCACTACTAGCAAACGAATTTAGCGCGCTACCATTGGGCAAATCGGAAGAGAATCGAGTTTATGTCGGTCTAAAGCTCGAGTTGCGCTATACCCAAGTATTTCCTCATAAATTCATCAGGGCCAGAAGCACTAAGAAAATTTCCCTCCCGCATACATATTCAATACGTAAATCGTTCCGGTCGGAGTCTCTCTCTCTCTCTCTCTCTACTCTTTGCTCTTTTCTCTACGTGCTCACAGTTCGAGGGGCCAAAATTCCCAATTTCGCTAAATGGCGCATCGCGTGACGAGGAGCGGCTCCATTACGGAATGTATACTCTACTCTTTGTTCTCTCTCCGCCTCGCTTGTACTCCCCGGAAGTGGTGTAATTTTTAATTCTGTGAAAAAAAGAGAGGAAAGTAGACGCACGCGGTTGTACATCTATTATAAGGGGAATGGATGGAGGAGAAAAGGCTGAAAATCAGGTTAGGGAATCTGAGAGAACAGCGACTGCGGATTCAATTTCATTATGAAAAATAATCTTTAAACTGCCCCGTTATCTCTCTCTCTCTCTCTCTCTCTCTCTCTCTTTCTCACTCTCTCTCTTTTGTGTTTTTTTTTCTTCGTTGACGGGTAATTTTTTTTAGCGAGGGGGGAAAAAGTTTACCCTTTTTGCAGGAGAGTCGCTAGAGAGTGAGGAAATTGTGAGAGTGAAAGTTGCCAACTTTGTCTTTTTTTTTGGGGGGGCAAACTTTAATAAAACCTTTTGCTAATGCAATATTCCGCGATTCGGTACTAAAGTCTATGCTCAGCGAAGGCTAGGCTAATTTTAGAGTAAATGAAATTTTTAATTTTTTACATTGCATAAATCATTGAAATATAGATTTACATTCTAATAACTTAAAACGTATCGAACGTATAGCTTAAGATTTATTTCATACAGTTTTAGCAAATATAAACTAAAGCACAAGTCATTCCAATGAGAATAAAAGCCTTCGATATATATATATATATATGTGTGTGTGTGTGTATTAAATCAAGACGGAGATGATGGAGCTAAAATCGCAATTACGCTCGGTCTCGCACAGACTAATAAGCGCATGATCCGCAGACGCATCTCTCAGCCGAGATTCCCTATATACCTTTCCACGGCCGCATGCTTGGAGTGGATAAAAAAAGAAACGAAGCGATCCCGCGGCGAACCCGAATCGGCATCGCTCGTCCGTCGATTTTAATTTGATGCGCGTTTTTGCTCTCGCGGCGGCTCGCGGCTCGCGCGCGCGTATATAAACATCGATGTCGCGCGCTCCCGTTTATAAGGACACCGGCAACCATTAACCACTTTGCTTGGCTCTCGCGTCTCTCTCTCTCTTTCTCTCTCTCTCTCTCTCTCTCTCTCTCTCGCTGCAGCAAAACGAAAAAAAACGTCTGCGAGAGAGAGAGAGAGAGAGAATCCGTCTCACCTCAAAACGCGCGCAACGATCAGTCTTGGCGGTCGCGCGCGCCTCTCTCGCGTACAAGGCGATCTGCAAATGCGCTGCCTGGCTGCCTGTGCAGTGGACGCCAAAAGCGCCGCGTCTGCGTGCGTCACAAAGAGCCGTGGCGAGGTATGTATGTTGGTGGTTGTATACCCGTGGAGAGAGAGAGAGAGAGAGAGAGAGAGAGAGAGAGAGAGAGAAAAAAAAGGACACGAGGGCAGAGACTGTGGCACTGCACTTGCGAATTTCTCGCGGTACGTCTGATATATACTCTTATATATGTATATATATTAGTGGGACGCGCGGCTCGATGATAACTTATATGGGAGATTTTTTTTGTTCGCGGTGTGTGCTCTGATTCCGACTGATTATGAGTACATCTTGTACATCCTTTTCTTTAAATCAAAAGTTATTATTGAATTAATTTAAATCTGTACGCGGTTATAGAAAAAAATAAATTGTATCGAGATTTAATGAAAATAAATCTGTATTGAAAAAGCTGTTCCAAGTCCTGAATAGGAAAAAGAGCAAAAAAAAGAGCCGACTTTTAACGCTCTCCAAATTAATCAACACCCTAGACAATATTTGGACAGTCGATAAATCCTCACCGCATTCCCCCGAACTCAAAGGCGCCGTATCTCCTCCGAATCCCTAGAAAAAAAAAAAAAAAAAAACGAAGGAGCGACAGCAGCCGCATCACACATTCGATAATCTCGGTCCTAAGAGTCGACACTTTTCACGTGGTGTCTGTACAGGCCCACAGAGCCACTCGAGCGCCACGTGGCATCATCGCAGAGCGCTTAGCCTCGAGCGTCTCGCGTTACAACAGCTATACGCCGGATGCATAAAACACTTAACGGCTAATTTACCGGTGGGTGTGAGTATTTACCGCGTGTGCGCGCGAGATCCGAGCAGCCATTGACAAATGCGCCTCTCTCGTCTTACACGCGCAGGATCGCCGGGTTCAACGCCAGGCGCCTCCTTCTCTGCACCAATAATGGAAAAATGTAGAGCAGTTTATACCGCAGTGTTCTGCTTCTCATCCCACGGCGTGTTTCCTCCTTTCGCAGGAGCGCTCGAGCTTTTCCGAGGATTTTCCGAGGGCTTCCGTCCAGCGAGGAGGGACTGTGTATCGGGTTACTAATTGACACGGCGATTAAAATGAGGAGCGAGGAAGTGTGCAGGCGTTTATACTTAATGTTGGCCAACACAGCGCTTACTACGTGTCCTTGCGTGGAAGTGTGAAAGCGATCGGTTACGTGGAATCGAATGCGAGCCATTAGCTTTTTTTACTTAATCACGTGCGTTTTGTCTTGCGGAAGTTATTATTCACGAATACCTTTATTTAGATTCAAGCGTTGGTTCCTGTTAAACGGTTTTATGAATGGACAGTGTCACTTCAGCAATGAATTAACAGACCATGTGACATTCGTAAACGTTTATATAAAATATTATATATGTATTCTTTTCTAGACTTTGAAAGTAATAAATTATTCAAATGTAAAACTTTTTCGAAAAAATGTTTTTTTTTTCCTGGCATACAATGAATTTATACGATATTTGTCTAATTAGTTTATTTGTTAAAATACGTTAAAAAAAAGCCAGTAAATTACAGCACTGAATCTCGCGCATTTAAGAATAGATTCAGCAGCAGCATCGTTTCCCAACGAATCGCGTTTCACATCGACAGCCAATACATTGCACAACCGCTGATCGGCACATCCAGAAACATCAGTGTGTCTCAACCACATTTTTTCCCATCAACAGCAGCTGGTAGCAAGAAAGAAAAAAAAAACAAGCGTAGAGAACCATCGAAATATCGCGCGCTATATATATATATATAGTGCACTCGGCGAGCGAGAAAAGCGCGTCGATGTACACGAGAGTCCATAAAGCGAACGACGGCAGCGGTTCGAAAAAGAGACGAGAAACAGACGGAGGAAGAAGTAAAACCGCCGTTCGATTCCCTTTTAAACGCGATTATCCCGTGTCGCACAGTGTGTACAGTAGTATATAGAGACGGGACGAGCGATCGCGTATAGATCGTGTGCACATGGTCAAGAATTGCCGCAGCGGCAGCAGCAGCAACAGCAGCAGTTCTCTCGTGTTGCGCGCGCTCGCGTCACACACGTGTTGCCACAGACTGGACGGACTTGGAGTTTCACCGTCGATATCTCTCTCTCTCTCTCTCTCTCTCTCTCTCTCTCTTTCTCGCTTGTACACGATAGGAGCGCTTACGAGGAGAGAGGCCAATCTCGGGATCGCGCGCGTAATCGTGCGTACGTCTCTCTCTCTCTCTCTCTCTTTCTCTCCCTCTTTCTCTCCTTCTCGTGTGTGTATGTGTGTGTGTGTCGTTAATTCGTGATGGATGGATGGATGGATGGACGGATATATCTGCGCGATTGGGAGAGAGAGAGGAAGAGAGAAAGAGAGGAACGAGAGACGTTATCTCGACGGCGGTGCGCAAGCGAGTGTCAATCAGGCATGCAGCGACGCGCGGACGATTTCCGCGGAAGCGTAAACGAGATCATTACCCAAAAGCCTTTTCTCACCTCGTTAAAGTCATTCAACGCTCTCCTGTGCACTTTTCTTCTCTCGACTTTTCTATACGGTATACTCTTGCAACCTTTCTCTCGTTTTGTCTATAAACTGCAAGTTCTTTGCCCTTTTGATGATTGCACAATTTCATGTAAATAAATAAAGTGAATTTTGAAATTATCAAAGTAACTTTCTTAATATTATTCACTTAGTAAGCACAACTAAAGAGAATGCATTTACTTCAAACTCGCTTTCGAAAAATCTTGAACGTTGATCTACGTGCATAAGTTGAAAAGTGCTATTTACACGATATTACGTAACAATGGAATAAACTCGACGATGATTCGCACGTATACAATACCAAAATTACAATAACAATTAAAGAGCACGGCACACAGTGCAAACGAAGCGTCGCGCAGCGTGAGAGACGATCCATCGGTAGCCGTGTAATTTGTAGCGACATTACTTTTGACGCATTAAATTTTATTGCGCGCGCTCGCGGACTTTCGCTAACGGCCATTCATTCTTCTCTCTCTCTCGCTCTCTCCGTTCGAATCTCAGCAGGCACACATACAGAGAGAGACAGAGAGAGTGCGCGCACTTTTTATCCGCAGCGAACGGACCTCGCATTACCGCCGCCGCGAAGAAGCGGAGAAAACGGGGGAGAAGCCAAAGAGTAAGAGAAAAAAGTATATACACAGAGAGAGAGAGAGAAAGAGAGAGAGAGAGAGGAGGTAACCAGTCGACGACCAGATGCCATCTCGGAATCGCCCACCGCGAGATAACGGAGCGCGCCTGTGCGTGTGTGTGTGTGTGTGTGTGTGTGTAAAAGCTAGTATGTATCCACCGAGGCATAATAGAAGCGACTGTGTATATAGCGCGGCGCACAGATATAGGAAACTCGAGGCGGAGCAGGAAGAATATAAACGACTCGTCGTGTATGTATCGCTGGCTCTCGGTTAAATGCCGCTGCAGCAGCAGCAGCAGCAACAGCAGCAGCTCATAACTAACCGGGTTCCCCCGGCCAATCCGCCTAATTAAATATCTATCGTTTAATTAAGAATGATTTACCGTGAGCTGGGCGAGCTCGCGAATCCAATCGATGCAGCGAATTATCCTCATTACGCGCGGCGGCCTCTCGACGAGCTACCGGCCCCGCGACTCCCCGACTTTTCCGTATATATAAAGACCCGCGCGCCAGAGCGCCTCGCTTCTCTTCGACGAGGAGCTTATATATATACCAGGGAGAGAGAGAGAGAGAGAGAGAAGGAAATTAGAAGGTATATATACGAGCGAGTTGCTGCTACTGCTGCTGCTGCTCGAGACAGAAAGAGAGAGCGGAGGCAAACGAGCGAGCGGAGACGAGGAGAGACAAAGACTTTGGTTTTCAGTCGCGGATCGCCGCGGCGGTGGAAGCCCGGAAACGAGAGGAGTGCGTAGTACGCGATTGATAGAATGATGCGGGTAACTAGGTGCTTCCCTTGCTCGCGTGATGCCGCGCGATGTGTAATCGATCGTCGAGAAGCTGTATCTCAAAAGATACAATATCCACGGTGACAATTACTCAATACTTTTAAGAAAATGAATTTCAATGCTTCACCTTGAACGTGTCCACCTGTCTCCGTGATAAGCAAAAAAGCAAACAAAAAAGCCTCTCGAAACCAAAAAAAATAGCTACGAGTCTATAGAGATACATCCCAGGAAGAGTGTCGCAAGCGCTCGGTCGAGCGAGTTATTAGATCCTCGGGACCATCTTGTTCTCCTCTCTCTCTCATCCTCTCCGCAACGAAAAAAAAAAACTGGAAATCCCCAAGCCTATAACCATCTTCGCGCTTTTTGCTGTATCGCCTGCACACACGGCATCGTTATTGTCATATTAACAAACCTCTACTTGGAGGCTCTTATCTTCCAGGCTTTTTCATCCGCATCTCGTATCTTTCTCTCCACTACACAACTCTCCTCGTGAGCTGGACGCCGGTGACAACTCGATACTCGTGCTAGGCCACACACACCGTTCGAGCTCTCTGCTACACACGTACACGCTGCGGAGGATAGATTTCTACGATGGGATTCTAGCAGGTACATGCATATACCGGTATTGGCCATTTGTCCACGCGTGATCTATCTTATTACTACTCGCTGGCCGATGCTGCTGCGTCTCCTGTTGACGCGCACGCGTGCAGTGTGTCTGTGTACGTGATTGCCCGCGGCGAACTGCACGGTGCAACCGCGCCGAGCCTTTACTTTATATAGGATTTAAGCACGAAGCGTGGCGAGGTTCTTACTCATAGGTACACCGCTGTAGGAAAGCGAGCGAGAGAGAGAGAGAAAAAATAACGATACCAACGGATAGTGCGTCTTCGACGATCACGTTCGCGCGCTGCACCGCGATTGCGTAACAGTTGCTATCCCAACTATTTTGAATATCGAATACTCGTATAGCTTTGCGGAGGATCGAAGCGCAACGATGATTTAAGCCCTCGAGCGCACATATACTCGTAATCGGCTAATCCTTGGCAAACCAGACACTCCAGGCTTAACCCGTCACACATAGCGTAACGACCTGCACCCTATGCGTAAAATCCTTTCCAAATAAGACCGAAAAAAAATAGAGGAGAGCTCCTACACCTTCAGAATCTATGGAAGCGTCGAATTATGATCCGGTATGATTGACGTGTGCTCGTCGACCATTGCATCCCGGTCGACAGTCATATGGCAGTGGAAAAACACACACATGCGTAAGCGCACGCACGGAAAAAGACGACACGCGTATATATAAGCTCAGCAGCTCTACAAGGCCATATGTCGCGCCTACGTTTACACGTTCCTTCCTATACATACTTATATATATAAGCCATAGCCTCGGGCCACTTTGGGGTTGCATTATATATACCCCGGCCAGCTCGGAATTTCGTTTTCTTTTCTACCCCTCGATCTGCAGCCCTTTTTGCCATAAGAGAGATGCAGAAAGGATCGATTTACATAGGAAGGAGTATGGTATAGCGTAGTAGTACACCTGCGATGGGCTTAGCTATACTCGTATATAGGGAGGCTTGATGCTGTGTAGCGAAATGTATCGCGAGGCCTAAGAGCTTATATATACCTTGGGCTTTTTCTCTTTTGCTGAAAATGTCTTTTATCGATAGGTGCGAGGATATACTTTATATATAACGCTCGATGGTTTTATATAGTTCACGGCTATTATCCAGAATTGCAGATATGCTTGTTTTCGCCTTTTATCATTACGATTGCGACGCTATAGTACTCGCGTTGGGATGAATCAAGAGTTAGAAAAGCTTCCAAATAAGTTAATTATCGCTCGAGCAACTTTCATACCGCGGATCCCATCGGTCGCGATCAATAAGAATTTTCCCGGTCGGTTAAAAGACGCGGATAAACCAGCCGATAATCGATAAACTCCCCCGCACGGGCCGCTTAAACTCCTACGAACACGCAACAACATAACAACAACATCCTCGCAACGCAGATGGGATTTCGGCAAAGTTTATCCGCACCGTAAGTACTGCATAGCTGACGCATGCTCTATACTTGCACAGACTCACATATACACACGCGCATACACATACACACAAAGGAAGGGGAAGGATCGTGTAATTGATAGTGGCGTATGCACGAATGTATGTATGCAGTAGGAGGCAGTGGCGCTCGATGAGGCGTAGGAAAAAAATAAGCCGATGCTGGTCGCCTGGTATTATTGGCACTTGCTGGGGTGGCTTTACCAGCTGGAGCTGCTGCTGCTTCCACTTCGTGGCTTGCGATTACGGTGGCAAAGGGTCAGTTCGAGTCGCGGTCAGTATGGGAAGAGGGGGAGCTGTTGGTAATAAAAAAATGCCCGCGATCTGCTTTTGTTAATAATGAGACGAGGATGAAGTAACTATACAGCTTTACCCTGATCTTGTTTCATCGACAGTTATTGCGCATAAAAGTGAAAGAGCATAAGTTCGATGCGTAAGAAAAAGAATAGCGCGCGGACGCGCGATATCATGGTCAACGTCCTCGTGAAAGATCGACGCGACCCGAGGAAGAAAGGAGTCGAAGCACCGCAGAGAATAAATAAATAAGAGAGGCGCGCTGAGTCGGAGAAAGAAGAGGAACACATATAAAGGCGCGCTCGAGGAGCCAGAGGCGAACCAAGACAGTCGCATTAAAAACAAGCAGAGCGACGCTACGTTCCACGCAAACCCAGACACGCGGATATACACACGTATACACATACTGAGAGGGATAGGGAGGAAGGGGGTGAGGACAAAGGGGTGTTAGCGTTCGACACAATGTATGCACCCTCGTGCGCGGCGCACATTCTCAGATATCTCGCTCTCGTCGTCTTTCCCTCTCTCTCTCTCTCTCTCTCTCTCTCTCTCTCTCACTAGCTCGAGTCTTAGGGGCTGTGTCGGACGTCTATATTCTCGCACGACTACGTTCGATGTGCCTCTCTACTGTATGTATATATAGCGTGGGTTAGAACGAGCGGCCGTGCGCAACTGAAATTATCACTCGCAGACGCTCGTATCGCTGCTGCTCCACAGCTATATAGCAGTGAATTTCACTCGGGGATATAGTTGCCGAGACTTGCTCGCGCTTTGTACGTTCTAATATTCAAGGCCTGCTGATGTATCGATGCGGTTATGTTTCAGACGCTCCATGATTCTTTTTTCTTTTTTTTTTTCAGAAGAGCGTTTGTAATCGTCGTGTTGAATTGTGTGGCGTACTTTACCTGGATGGAGCGGTTTGAATTGAAGATTTGAATGGGATACGTACCTGTAACAGAAAGAGAGATATTATGTTAGTACATGGTTGTACACTTATTGTTTTTAATTTCATTGAAAAATCATCGAGTGGTCTTTAGGTTTACGATGTACTTCTTAAATTTAAATGTTATATCTTAAACGAAGCAGAGAAGAACATGCTAAAAAGTACGTAGAAAGAAATATAAGTATAAATAAAATCGACAGCAGATCAGAAATCCTAGCCATGCTTATAAACACGCACGCTTCATCGGTCTCTCTCGCTCAAAAAGGATCGGATTTCTCGAGTAAAAGAAAAGATAAACAGGCCGAGCAGTTATCGCCTACACCCGTACACACCTAGAGAGAAGGAGAGAGAGAAAAATCGCGAGCTCTCGGCGAGATAATCGAATCTCAGGATCGCGTTAAACCTCCTCCTCTCTCGCAGCAATAGCAGCAGCCTCGCACTCGTCAACGGGAAATCTCTCGCAAAAGGGCTGTTCTACTCTCTCTCTCTCTCTCGTAGCGGCAGCGTCGATTAGATTAGGGTGGAATAGCCAATCAAAAACTACAATGCTCTCGACTGCTGAGCACAGAGAGAGAGAGAGAGAGAGAGAGAGAGGGTGACATTTGACGCTGGGCTGCCTACTACGCGCGTGCCTGTCTCTCTGTGCTGCTGCTCTATTAGATTTGTGTGCGCCCTTTCACTCTGCTGCTGATGCGCGCGCTGCCGCGCCGATACGGAATCGAATGATCGGAGCTGACGATCTGCCCGAACGCTTGAGCGCCGGGCGAAAACCGCGTGGAACTCGTGTCCTCTCTCTCTCTCTCTCTCTCTCTTTTCTTTTTAGGACGGTGGAGAACGCTTTGTTTTAGCGGAGAGCTGAATTTTGGTTGATATTAGGTGATTGAGTGCGTAATGAGAGAGATTTTAATTAGTGCACTTTATTTTAAAGGCAATGGATTTGGAAAAATTGCAAATTTACTGAATGAAGCGGAATTGACTAAATTTGAACAAGTATACCGATTGACTTGAAATACAATCAATTCGTCATATTATTTTTTCTTTCAAGCTGAAATCCACAGAACTCTTAATCATCAGCAACTACAATTTCCCATTCTCAATCTTCAACTTTATCAGTCTACCCACGCTTACAATGTGCACTCATACACTCAACGCGTGTCTTTCGGCAAAAACGCACCAGATAATACACTATACGCGCATACATACACCCTAGCTTTTTTCATAATTTATTCGTCGGACACGGCAGGCCTTTATCGACAAACGATCTGATCGGCGTAAAAGCTAAGCAGCTGGTGCGCGCATCCATTCTAATTCGGGCTCGCGCGCGCGCGTTATATGGCGATCGAAACGACGGCCGCGTGGTATAAAGCTCGCGTGCGGATGTCAAAGCAGACGCGCGATCGCGAGCGACGACGAGGCGGGTGTGGCTAGCTCGAGGATAATTAAGTTCTCTTCTGGATGTACATTCGAATGGGAAAGTACGGGCTGATGTTTTTTGTCTATCTTCGAGCTTTAATACACTGCTGCTTTTACTTGTTGTATAATGTTTCTTTATTGTACTTATTGTATAAAAAAATGTTACTTGTATGGACTTGTTTCAGCTCAATGGTTGTGTACACTAAATTAATAAATTATATGATCAAAATGACGCTTTTACTCCAAAAATACTAGAATCACAATCGTACAAAATGTTGCAAGAATTATTTTATATTGGTATTTGCTATTTGAATTATAATGCAATATCTTCGTATAGTAAGCGGATACGCGATGCCGAGTACATAAGAAATATACTATCCTTATTTTTATCATCATTATTGATATATTTATTTCATTATAATTAATTTATGCTTTTAAACTTATATTGCTGCGTCAAGCGCCAAAACGTTTTCATTTGGAAAAAAAAAAACATGAGCAGCACCGACTGTACGTGCAAGTACGCACTCACAAAGTTCTTATCGCTTTTAATTACGCGATGAGAAATGCGATCGCATGCGTGCCAGAGGCCACTATACATAGACTTTTATATTCCTAGCTCTGTTTCGTTATACGAGTCGTCGTAGGGCGCAATACCAGTTCTCGTCGTTATTTTTGGACGAAAAGCGATTCGGAATTGTTCGCAAAGCTGGAAAACGAACACACGTGCGAACGTATGCTAATTGGTGTCTCGTAACCCTTTAAACGCCACTTGAAACTACTATATAGGGGATTGGACGCGATTGCGATGGGGTTGGAGGTGGCGTTTACGCGGTTTGACGCCTCTCTCGACGTTTTAAAAAGACCTAGACTGTCAGGTGTGCTTGGGGCTTCTGGAGCTTCTCATAGATTGTTTCATAGCAATTCTTTTTTCTATTTTCGAAAGATTTCTTAATTATGCTGCTTATTCGCGTAATAACTTTACCAACGCGTTTAATCAATAAAGGTATATATATATATTTGAAAATTGTAATGGTTTATCCCCTACGCGTCTACCGTAGCGGCAAGAAAATATTTTCGTTTCATAAATTTCAAGAGTCGTGTCTCACACCATCGACTGTATAACAACCCCGGAATTTATGGGGTATCGCGTGACGTTTGACGCGCACTTACGATAGCCGATAAATTTCTCCATACCTCCGCAACACACCGGGGTGAAAATGGTATATTTTTTTGTTTTTCGGGGGAAAAGGCACGCGGCACGGCTGCACATGCGCGCCGCACGACTTTTAACGGAAATCTTATACGGCAAGGTGAATATAAGGCGAGGATTGCGGTGATACAATGCCCGTACAAATTCGTGCCATCTGGCGCATATGTAGCAGGGCCGCGTGCGCCTGTGTGCAGCTTGCACCGACGTCCTGCTAATGGTATGTGTGTGTGTGTATAGGAAGAGGAAGAGGAGAGACACAATCTCGTCCGGGTTTAGACAATCTATACACTGGAGAGAGAGAAGCGCGTCTATATGAACTCGTCCTGGACAATAGAGCCAGACGTACGCGCTTTTCACCCCTCCGGGGCTTGATTTTCGGATCGGCCACCGCTTCCACCTTCAGTATTACTATTAATTGTACGGCTATAGACTGGTGCAGTATTCGAGCCTCGTATTTGTAAACCTGAGACGGATTTTACGGCGCGAACAAGCTTATGTATTAACAAATTTCTAGAGATAAGAGTCAAGATATTTTCGAGCTAATAATTATAATGTTTCGCTTCAACAGAATCCTCAATAGTCATATTTATAAATTTTTATATTCAGATAAATAGTTGATTTCATGGAATAATTTTGTTTACTGTAAATTTAATAATTATGCATCATTAAAATGAAAACTGTAGAAAATAAGTTTATACTATATTTACATCTTTTAATCGCATATCTAATAAAAGGATAATTATATTCTATGATATACGGCATTATAAATAAAGATAAGTTACACGACGAACCCTTAATTTCTCCCAGCAATATAAGCGTGTTATTTCGTGATGCCACGCGCGCACTTCTTTCTCAACGGCGGAAGGAACAATTAAGCGAATTTGCATTATATCTCTATCGAGTTACAAGATTCGTATTATCGATAAAATTGGCAATTTGGGGTGGGCGGACCGTCCGTAGGAAAGAAAATCGAGGGAACGGGAAAGAGAGAGAGAAGGGAGAGCAAGAGAGAGCAAACACGCTCGCCTCCTCATTTGACGTCGATGTAGAATTCCGAGTAGGGTTCGCTCCTGCTCTCTCTGTCTCTCTCCTGCCGGGATAATCAGGAAATTGTCCGAGCTGGTCGTCAAAAATAATTTATTATCGGGGCTATTATTTTTCTGGCACACCAGTTCAAGGATGGTGAAAAAGAAATATATATAATAAATTACGTTTTTTTAATGAAACGTGGAAAAGCCCACATTTTTGCCGATGCCTCGTTGGGGAAACTCCCAGCTTCGTCGGTTTTGGATAAAAAAAACTACGAATGTGATATTTATTAATGTCGAAGAAAAAAATGTGACAACCATTAACTCGCGAATAAGTAACTGACTTTTTTGTCCAAGGTTGAATTTTGGAAAATTTCGTCACGTACACATAACGAAGATTCAAAAATATTTAACAGCATCGTGAAAGTTAATGAACAAAATTTCCGATCGCAACGCTGCCTATTAAAACACGCAAGCATTAATGTAAGCAATTTTACAAAAGAACACAGATCTAGATTGATACACTATAACCTCGATCCAATTACCATATAAATGGCAAGTCCTTTAATTGACGACATCATCCACTCTGAACCCAACTAGCCAACAATCGAACCCAACCAAAATCCCTTAAAACCCACTCGAATCACGTAACACGAACTCTCGTCCGCTTCGAAAAGGGCAAGAGAGTAAAATCGTCGAAAAGCGCATTCGGTCTATAACTGCACTCTGCGCATAATCGTGTCATCTCGAAGGGTGGCGTACTGCACGAGTAACCTGACACCCCTTCAGGGGTACCGCCTCTCTCTCTGTCTCTCTCTCTCTCCCCGTGTTACGGACTCTCACTTTTACTGCTTGAGCGGTAGTTTTACGTTCTCTCTCTCGGTTGCCGCGGTGCCAGATAATAGTCACGGCTCGCGCGCGTATAAACTCTTAACGAATTCGTCACGCGGAGAGCGCGATATATGTTGCTGCCGAGGTGTATTGTTCTACTTGTACTGATAGGTATCTTGATTAATGGGGGAATTTGGTGGGTGGGATTGTTAGTCACGGATAGAGCGATGATTGCGAGCGGTGTGAGGTTTTTCTTTTTGCAGCAGAGGAGAGTTTTGGGTGGAGTTCGCTTTGGTGTAATTGATTTGCCGGTTAGGGTCGTTGAGCTGCGTTTTTTGTTTGGCGCAAGCTCATTAGACGGCTTCGTCATTGAAACTCTCATGCAAATGAAAATTTATGATACTATTGTTTCGAGAGGAAGGTATAGAATTAATAATCTTTTTTGAACTCGAATGATTTCTATATCGATTTAGAAAATATGCTTATGGTCAAAGATGAATTGTCATTGCTGCAAAATTCAACGGAAAATAATTTCTGAACAGATGCACACAGGAATCAGCTTTGGTTCTTAATGATATACGAATTGTATATTACAAAGGTTTCACTCTGTTCCCAACGAAATTTCCCTGCAATACAATCATTTATTGAATATCTCCATTCATCTCGAGTACACGATCGATCCAGCCTCCTCGACTCGCAGCTACATAGACTAAACTGACCAACGCACTCGAGGCGAAGTCGTTCGATCACCCCGAAATTCAAAAAAGAGGCCATCTCCACACACACGCGCACAGCCTAGACTCCCCCTGGCTTGTCATCCTTCAAAAAAGGCCTTCTCTCTCGCTAATAAGACATCTCTCCCTCTCCCTTCTCCCTCTCCAAACCTCGTACGTTACCGCTAATATATTCTCTCTCGCTCTCTCTCTCTCTCTCTCTCTCTCTCGAGCGCAGGCAAACGAGCGGGCCGCTTGCGTAAACGATAACGTAATCCACGTGCGGGGCTGCTGCCGCTGCCGCCGCCTATATATACACTGCTGCAGGAGCGAGTGAGCTGCGCGCGTGCAAAGAGGGGGCACAGATGGTCGCCCCGGGGCACTTACACGTACGTATAGCCGCTGGCCGACCGACCGACCGAGGGAGTCGATCCACTGCCACTCCTCTCTCTCTCTCTCTCTCTTTCTCTGGTAGCTATAACCGTATTTATTCACGCGGGAGCAAGGAGATGCTGCGGGGCGCGAGAATGCGAGATGCTTTTTTTCCTCTTAGTAGGCTATAGAGGGAATCTGTTCCTTCTTTTTTTTTTGTTGCGGCTGTTTGCCGATGCGTATAGAGGATTTGCGCGGGATCAGTTGCGGATAAAGGAGTACACTGCGCCGCTATTGATAGATTTCTGGCGCCGAGGTGGAATCGCTGCATGTGTAATAGAAATGAGTTGTTTTGCTATTTGCTTTTCTTTGCTTACCACGGTGCATGCACAATGAAAATGAATGGGAAGATCAAAAGTAAGGTGTGCGTGTGCTTTACATAATAAATAACTGACTTGATCCACGAGGGCAAAAACATAACTGCTCGAGTCCAGGCCGTGAATATAACATTTTTATTCTCTCTATATCAGTATTTATCTGTTCGGATACTCAGACGTATATATATGTTGTGTATATGTGTGTGTATATGTACGTGTGCGAGCAGCGACAAAAAAAGTCTCCGAGCCGAGTGAATCGCGTTAAATTAATTGATGCTGGAGGCGCGCGCGCGAGAGCCGAGACGAGAGCGAGCGAGGGCAAAAAACAGCTGACTGAGAGATACGAAAAATAAAAGAATATCCTCTGTACTGGCTCTCAGCTCGCAGTACCATAACACTTCTATATATATATATATATATATATATATATATACTGTGTGTTGTTCGTGTTCTGTTTAGTATCTGCGCGAGCTGCGCGCGGCCTGTAGATACCAGATCATCGTACACCAGCACCGCGACGACTGCCAGATAAGTTTTGATTTATTCGAAATTTCACGCGCATGGCCTGCACGGGAAATCGGAGGAAATAAAAAAAAAAAGCCGCAGTGCCGAGGCGAGAAATGATCGTGTGCGTTACCGCCGAGACTCGGTTGTATTTTTAAATTCCTGAGGATTTATACCGAGGATTAAGTTATATAGATGTTGTACCTTTGAATCACTTTACATCGACTGACTGAGCTTTCACTAATTTACAGATATAGTCTTGAAGCATGGATCCACCATTTTACGAGCTACAATGTATACCTATAGTCCGTAAACGATTCATCGCTATTACGCGTAAAACAGAATCGCTCGACAAATCGCAGACCGCGATGACGGACAAATTCCTAATTGAACCAGCAGCAGTTCCACCTAAAAACCACCTCGAATCCAGTTCCCGAACAACAAACAGGATAGGTATAGGTATATGAGAGCGAGGCCAAGAGGTTGAGGTCGGTTGTTAGTAGCTCGACGCGGCGCCGCTGTGTTTGCGTCATTAATCATGGAATCACCCTCTTGGCCTCTCTCTCTCTCTCTCTCTCTCTCTTGGCTTGGCCGGAGTAAGAGAGAGAGAGAGAGAGAGAGAGAGTCGACGAGACTCTGCAGCGCGCGCGACGATCACGTCCAAGGAGATTGGGCGCGCGACCGACGTATATATACCCAGTTTATGCGCCCAAAATGTATATATAACCACCGTCGGCTGCTTCTCTCTCTCACGGCTCCTTGATCAAAAGCAAATCTCCCCCCCTCCTCTCTCTCTCTCTCTCTCTCTCTCTCACTGCCCAAGGTATGCTCTCTCTCTCTGGCAGCTCCTGCGCAACTTTACTGAATAAATCATCGAAAAAAGCCGCCCTTCACTCCTCCCTTATATGTATACATATATATGAATTTCTGGGGTATTTGATTGATTTTCAAATTTCATGAGTCGTGCCGACTTGTTTGCTATATAGGTACTCGATTTTCATTTTGTTATCACGATTTGTATTTATTATAATATTTGTTCAGGTTCCGTGTATTTTTTTTTTTTTTTGATCGATTTCAGCATCGAGTTCATATATTTATAAATAATCAAACACAATTGGTTCTGAAGCGACAATGGTTCCATATATGTCCCCAAAAAAGAGCCATCGCGGTTGAACGGATGAATTTTGCAGGCGAGCATGGCGGGAACCTCGGGGCCAAAGTGAGCAGCGAATTAATCGGGACTTAATTACGACGGTGAGCGCGAGAGAGAAAGCCAAGCGGGCGCTACACGTAATACTTGTTGCAGAAGAGTGAAAGAACGAGTAAGAGAGAGAGAGAGAGAGAGAGAGAGAGAGAGAGAGAGAGAGAGAGAGAGAGAGAGAGAGAGAGAAAGGCCATGACTGCTGTCGTCTTTGGCGCGCGCGAGCAACGGGTAAAGGGCGCGTTAAGGGCGGTAATAAGATTCCCTTTAATGGCATTACACGCCTCATTGGGACTTTCCAAGTCCGAAGTTTCGGGAGGCTGACTTTGCGCCTTGTTTGACTTAACCGGAAGTTACTGCTTTTCACGGACGGTCGCCTTCCTCTCTCTCTCTCTCTCTCACTTTCCTTCCCTCCCTTATACTTTTCTTTTACGCTCACTGTGCAGAGCTTTGTCGATGAATCGATCGCAAGATTGATGTAACTTTTCCCCTGCTGTACCTTTGATTTTTCAAGTACTATAAATAATGCCCGCATTCGCGAGTCTTGGCCACCCCTCGAACACTTTCATTCGTATGTTCTATTTTCGAAGGTATACACAATTAGTCTTCTCAGTTTGGCAAGTTATCGCGATTCCTTCGTTCTCAAATAAAAATCTCTCGGATTCACTTCATACCGAGTAATATACAACATTACATATCTCAGCAGTACATCAGCGTTCTCATAAAATCAATTTAGTTTATAAGCCCATGAATACACATATAGCAGCAGCTATATACCTTTGAAGACTCTCGACTGCACCGATCGCTCAGCAGCAGATATTACATCCACCTCTCAAATAATTCGCTCATCATGTGAGGTATCGAAAACTCAAACGTGCGCGCGCGCTTTTTACCCGTTTCCATCAAAGGCCGCGCAGCGTATAAGCCGGCATTATAATTGAGCATATCCATAAGTACAAGACCTGCACGATGTAGCACACGGTGGCAGCCTCTCTTTCCCATCCCGATGATTCTCTGGCGTGCTGCTGCTGCTGTGGCGCGGGGAGAGAGAAAGAAAGAGAAAGAGAGAGAGAGAGAGATAGAGCAGAGCAACACACAACAACACAAAAAAACGTCCCGGCGAACAAGCGTTTAATAGCTTAATTTATAATTCTCGCGCAAGCGAGCAAGAAACAGCGTAAGAAAGGTATATATATCCGAGCTGATGCTGGAGCCTCCTATATACTCGACAATTCGAAAAAAAAAGAAAAAAAACTACGATACAGTGAGAGAGAGAGAAAGAGAGAGAAAAAAGGGTTGGTAAGGAACGAGCGAAGTAGCGAAGAAAGAAGGAGGAGAAGAAACGAGCGAAAGCCGCGCGCGGATATATATACCGGGTGTATATAGTCGGAGAGCTGCGTAAGCTTTATATGGAGCGTCGATACGATGGGTGGTCCGGTTAGCCTGACGTCTCCTCGTTCGCTTAGCTTCACCACGTGTATATATATATATATATGTATGTACGTATGTATGTATAGAGGCAGGCAGCGTAAGAGTCACGAGAGAGAGAGAGAGAGAGAGCGAGCCGATGACGTAGTCGCGCGCACAGGCAGCCGCGCGCGATTCCACCTGCCCTAGTCGGAAAATTGTTCATCATGCGCCCGAGCGCGACGGGTTTTTTCTATCGCGTGTACATCCTTGCCTCGCCATGATCCGTGATAGCTGGCTGTCTCCTCTTGATGTAGTCACTTTGCGAGCCTCCGCCACCGTCGCGCGCTTACGCGTACATCGATACCGATCCTTATATACTTATGATGAATCCAGGCTCTAAAAAGCGATGCTACAATCAATTTTGGCTTACAGTGTATAGCCGGAGCAACGATGAACAGAAAGATAGTGTCCATCGATGGACTTGTGCAACCGGAGAGCCATCGGATCTCTCGAGTCCATCAACCGATTCGGATTCCATCATCGATAAAGTCAGCAGGTTGACATTCGCTCGCGGCTACGTGTTCATCTCGGTTGATACGCGCCGTGGACGCAGAGGTGAGTCGGCGTACGGGGCGCCATGCGGCGCTTGAGAGCCTCTGGCCCGTCGCAGCAGCGAAAACATACATCTGTACACTCGCAACGGACAGACGGTCCAGCCCGTCAGATGCTCCGCTGTCCATACCTATAGATACGGACGAAGGCGAGAGACCTGGGACGCGGTGTACGCGCACTGAATCGCCAAGAGATCCCCGCAGCTCTCGGCGCATACCTCGACATAGTTTTCATCTCCTCCTCGTCCATTGATCGCGAGCTTATATTAATTGTCTCGCTCTCTCGCACTCTCACTCTCTCTCTCTCTTTCTCTCTCCCACGTGTTCCTATATATACACACATCGGTAGATCTAATTAAGAAGAGCTCGCGGATGATTGGAGGAGCTACTTTGGCGAGCTGCGCGCGAACATTCTCGATTTCTAGCCGATTCGCGTAAACACGACGTCGACGCGGAGGATGGAGAAAAAAAAGACTGGATTAGGCGCGAGAGAGACCGTATCGCCTTGCTCGCGATCTAGCGCTAGGTCGAATTCACTTCGCATGCGTGTGAATAATCTCTCGGCTCTGTCTCTTTCTTTTTCGCTGCCCCCTGCACACACTCGTGGCGAAGTAAATATATCCGACGTTTTCGTTACGCGTCGCGAAATCGAATCGCATTGCGCGAATCTCATATTCCGTGGGATAAGAATATAATCGCCAAATGATCGAGAGAGCAGTTTTTCGAGCCCTGTCCTTGTTTATCCTCGAAACGGCCGCCGCGGTTGATGCGGCGAACTACTTCTTTCCTTTCGCCTTGGGCCTCGTGTGTGTGTGTGTGTGTGTGTGTGTGTGTGCATCAGCGCAAGAAAAGGCGCGCGTATATAGCTGCCGCTGCTGCATAGCCGCGATCTGCAAGCGCTCGCACAAAACCGCGCATTGGTAGGAGCGCTCAAAATGCACGCGGCAAAGAGAGGCCGCGCGCTTACATGCAGGTATAGCGATGGCTGCTACTCGAGATACGTAAAAAAAAGGTATGCGGGGATCTCCCTTTAATCGCGAGAGAGAGAGAGAGAGAGAGAGAGAGAGAGAGGGAGAGAGGATAGAGTGACGCGTACTGAATCACTCATCGTCGTCGTCGCCGTCTCCTCTTCCTCGGTGTTCGTCGTGTGCGTGTGTATCCGTCTTCGTCTCTCCCTCTCTCTCTCTCTCTCTCTCCGTCTTTCGTCCGGTTCTATTATATACCACGTCGCTTGTCGGTACGAGTGTTCTCCAGAGGCGTCCTATTAACTCTGCACTGCTGCTGCCGTTGCCACTGCTACTACTACTGCTACTCCTGCTTCTACTGCAGCCAAGGTTACATTATTCACCGCGCCACCATTGCTTTCGAGCGAGTTGTTGCTGCTGCAGTGTGTATATCGAGTCAGATGGGTCGGGATAAACAAACCTGCTGTTTTCAGATATTCGATATATACATATATAAAATAGAACAATGACTGTAACGAAAAAGAATATTCGATGACGTTCCTTCGTGAATTTTCGCCGAAGGAGAGGAAGGGAAGAAATGAGATTACAGCTGATGATGAGAAGAAAGCGAAAGCGGAGAAGAGGAAGACATGAGAAGAGGAGCCAAGTGGGAGAGAGAGAGAGAGAGAGTCGGGTATAATATAAAGGCGGAGAAGGGAATTGAGAGGGAGATAATGCGAGCGCGCGGCGACAGCTTATTACGACGTCCAATTGTATTTGATTCCCCGATTTGTAGAGTGATTCACGGCCGCGGGCCTGGTAAGAAAAGCATATAGGTCTGGGATGTACATGCAGTTGCAGGCGCGCGAGCGGCGGTGAGCGGATCCAGAACCGATGATAAAGTATGATGCGACGATCATCTGGACGAGCAATCGATCCATCCTTTCTCTCTCTCTCTCTCTCTCTCTCTCTCTCTCTCTCTCTCTCTCTTTCCCTTTCTCTCCCCGTTGAATCGAAGAGCAATTTATTTATCGTTCCCTCTCGTTAAACACACACACACACACACACACACACGTGCACTTCTTACTCGGGGACTTTCTCGTTTCGCTCTCTCTTTCTCTCTATATCTTGCGATGTGTCCCTCTTGATCCTTTATACACTCCTTTTTTACGCTTATCCAACTGCGCATCTTGACGGTATGATGGTTTACAACCTATTTACCGTTTTTTCCACCACTTCTTTTTCTTTTGCATGTAATAATTTATGAAAAGTGTACAATTGTTCGGTACGCGGTGAATATAGTAAAAAGAAATCAACAGGGCTGATCGTATCGGAAAGCTAAAGTTCCAAATTGTTTTGCAAACTATCCGGCAGCTTTTCATCCCCGCACTTTTTCATAGCGGCGGCGCACCGACTGAGCTCCTCTTTTTTTGCTCTCTCTTGCTCTCTTCCATTCAGCAGCTCTGTGTCATTCTTCTTTCTCTCGGCTCCGTGCGTTGCTAGAGTTCGGGGCTCTCTCTCTCTCTCTGTCTCTCTTTCTCCCTCCAGCTCCCACCTCTCGCTATGCGAAATCCGGCAATTCTTTCGGGCGTCTTCTTGGGAGATGATATTTGCTCGGATCAATCCATATGGTCGCCATGGTAACCGGTCGACGACCACCGTATATACCCGTGTGTCCACCTTCCTCTCTCTCACTCTCTCTCTCTCTCTCTCTCTCTCCCGTCTCGAGTTGCCACTGTTCGAGTTCGGTGTACGGGAGACTGGGAGATATATATGTATATATATATATGTATAGGAGGATAGAAGAGGCGCCCGCGTGTGCTCCGGCGAATGAACTGTGACTTGTTCGATGGCCGTTCTCTCTCCTTCCTTTTTTTTCTCTTTCATTATTTTCGACGATTCAATGATTTCGCTGGCTCTTTTAATTCTTATTTTCGACCTTCTTTGCGGATAATTTGAGAATATTGGAGAAATGGAATTGTTAGTTATATCTTTAATAGATTAGATTCAGTAACATAATTTGATTTTGCTTAGATTTCATATACGAACACTAGCTATCAAGGCCGAAATATAATGGTAACAATTAAAAGATTTTTAACTAGAAATTACAATTAAATTAAACTAAATTCATTGGTCTTTAATAATTTTTTAATTAACATTGCAACTTTAAAACGTTTCCAATAGTCAATAATCGATGTTACGCAGATTTTAACAATTAGCGAAAACCGAGAAGGTTTACGCAATAGAAAAACCAGTAGATTTCTCGAGTTTGTTAGTCTCGCCACAGCAGCACTCGTTCGTTTTCGCGTCGCTCGGAACTCACCTATCGTTTCTATATCACTTCCATCTCCGAGAGCTGCTTCTAACGAAACCGCGAGACACGGGTAACGAAGTGCAAATGCCCGATTGACTCGTCCCAACGTGCGGACGTGTCGACAGCTCGCGAAAACAACAACGAATAAATTATATGTGTGCACACTGTCGACCAACACTATCAATTTCAGGAAATTCCTGCGGGCTTTCAGCTGTTGTAAGGTGTAGAACGTCGAAGCTCATTGATACACGTTCTTGAATTTTTAAGAAATTATTTTAGAAAACTAGGAGAACGATCTCTTCTTATCCCAAGTACTAGTTTGCATATCTTTCATTTGGAAATGTCTTGCAGAAATGGCACGGCCAAAATATATAACGGACACCAAAACATTTCCGTATTCTGGAAAAAGCGCAAGACACTCCCAAAAAGCTATTTAGTGACGTCGAATTAAAAGGCGCTGATCATAGTTCGTGGCCCCCGCGCGCGAAACACGATCGTCTCCATAAGAGAAAAAGACATCCTGTATCCACGAAAGGACGCCGTTGCAGCCCGGGTGCAAGAAAGACAGAGAGAGAGAGAGAGAGAGAGAGAGGGCAAAAGGAAGAAAGAACCGAAAGAGAAAGCTAAGGACTCGGAAAGACAAAACGAAAGGGGAAAAAAAAGGAGAACGAGTCCGCGTCCGTCGTATAGCTCTAGACGTAAAATTTCGCTCGCTCTCCTGTGTTCTTTGCATCCTACATATATATATATATATATATAGGGATAGCTCGAGCCGAGCAGGAGCATTCTACATGCAAATTTATAGAGATCCTTCTCGGACAGAGAGAGCGAGAGAGAGGGCGAGAGAGAGAGAGAGAGAGAGAGAGAGAGTCGCCTCGAGGGGACGAGCGAGCGCGCGCGCCTCTCCTATCCTCTAGGGAAGAACACACACACACGCGTACACACGTACACGTACATATACACAGAACCTCTAGGACTAAGAGCGCTTCCTTGTACTGTCACTCTGCTCTGCTCTATATCTCTATCCTCCTTTCGCTCTCTCTCTCTCTCACTCGCTCTCCTATGCGAATCAATCGCATAAATCTCGAGGCATCGATCGACCGACTCGCGTCGCGGTGCGGAGGATGTAAGGAAAAAAGGTATAGAACGAGCTGAGGTGGTGGTGTGTGTACCTATATATAACGAGACTCCGATGGTGTGCTTGGTGGTATATGCACTCAAAAGCCCTTATTCTTACTTAGTCGAGTAGGGCTCGAGTCTTTCGATGAAGCCTTGAGCCAAGTGTTGTACGTCCTTGGTATACCGTATAGACATATATTTTTCGAGCCGCGCTACTGCAATGCTTTTTAGCGAGATGCCGACATAAAGTGTGTGTATATATATAAGCACTCGGTATTTTTTATCATAAAAAAAATATTTTCCCGACAATTGTCGCGTAACGATGCAAAATATCTGCGCAATTCTCTATATCGATTCTCACGAAATTTTTTGTCCACCAGCTCCGAGAATATAAACGAGAGCGCGGGGTATTCCATAAATTCGAAGCGCACCGCAAGAGTCGCGACTATAGAGTAATTATCTGCCGGGGCGTATAATGCAAAAAGACTGCGAGAGCAAGAGAGAGAGAGAGAGAGAGAGAGAGGGAGAGAGCAAGAGAGACTGTCGGCGCAAACATTGAGTCGAGGGGGGATCGTCATTAACCCGCGGCGACGCGAGGCAAAACCGTCGAGGAGCTGCGCCGTGATTGACAGCCGCGCAGTCCGTGTACTTTGCGTTTTTCCTAAACTGCACAGTTGCACATGCTCCTGCAGCTCTCCTCTGGCTCTTCCAGGTAAATGCGCGCGCGGCCGGAATCGTGGAGAGGAACTCTTCTCTGCTCTGCTCTGTTCTGCTCAGCTCTGTGTATATGTACGTCCAAGGACATAGTTTTCTTGACTGCTGCTACTGCTGCTGCTGCTGCAGTTGCGAATCGAGCTAAGAGCGGAACGGGAATAACGGAATGCTACTGTCTTGGGAATACCTATGCTCGTGGGAGTGGATTTGTTTTGAGGTCTTTTCTTTTGTTTTTTCTTTGTTTTTTCTTTTATTTTGATTCGATTATGAATTTTAAAAAATTGTATCGATTACTGACGAGTGTGGAATATTTTTTGAAAAAATGCTTTTATCGGGTTTAAATATGAAGGAATTGCGGTTTTGTTTGTTCATTCATTCATCGTTTCATCTGATCTGTTTTCATCGAACATTTGTGACCAGTCAATGCTAAATCATTATAATTGGTTTAAAAATAATTTTGGCGATCCCGAGTAATTGAACGTACAATATTCAATATAAATGCGCATGGCAGAAATTAAAAGAATGTTCTTTTAATAACTGGTTTCGGTACAATGTTCACCTTCAACTCGTAACCCAAAAATAGTCGGAAATCAAACAGCGCAACTATACACAAACACGCGCGACAATCCATGGATTTAGCTGCGATTGACGGACAGCCAGCAGCAGCGGCGCGCGAGAGCTCCAGCTATTTCGACTCTTATTTCACGTTCTCACTCGGCGCGTTTAGAGACATCTACTTGTATCTATATGTGTATATCTATGTGTGTGTGTCTATATATGCGTACTTTCGTTTCGCGTGTCTGCGTCCCTGCGATATAACCGACGGCAAATTCCGAGATGTCAATCGAAAGAGAGAGAGAGAGAGAGAGAGAGCGAGTTCTGCCGCAAAAATCCCAGACAAGTAGATATCGTGCACTCGGATTATGTCACTGTTAAAGTCCTTCCTCCTCTCTCTTTCACCCTCCCGAGAGTGCTTTCATTCTTATCGAAGCTCTCCTCTTCTGCCTTTTCTTTTTGTTCTCGACGAGTGTTTCGTGTGTTTTGTTTTTTTCTGTTGCGAGCTCTCGCCGTTTTGTCGCGGGCAACTGATGCGGCGCTCAATTAAATGGATGTTTCCTCGTGATTTGGGACGAGCTGAAATGCGACGATTCACAGAAAGACTTTTTAGCGTAATTGAGGCATCGCAGTTTATGAATGAATTACAAGTTGTAAGAAAAACTGTAAGCAAACATCGCTTTATAAACCATCAAATTGATCTTCTAAATTCTTACAGCCGCGCAAAGCGGATAGCTTTGATGTTTTAAGCAGGTGGTAACCGAAACAATTAGTATTCGAAGAGCCAGTGGGGGTCGATTTTGATAGTCAAGTCAAGAGTAGTGTAGGACGAATCGATAAAATGGAAAGTTCGTTCGTGCGGTTTGGCTGTACCATGTCCCATCTAACCCGCCTTTCAAATAGAAAATCTCACTGGTCTCAACGTTCCCTTCTTAAAAACCTTACACATACACAAATTTCACCAAATGATATTACGAAAACGAACACTACATAATCTCTCATAAATATAAATCGGCATCCCAAAAAAAAACATCTATGTACAAATTGATAGAGTCCCTCACGCGCACACGATGCACAAATGTCAATTTACTAATCGAATCGCGTCGAGTGGTGGCTTAATCGGACCGTGTGCGTCAATCGCGTATCCTATAATATACATACACGAGCGGCTGGTCGTTTACAAAGGAAATTTTATGGAAGGCAGACACGGGAGTGATATTCGCTCGTCATCCGATTGAGGCCTCGTCTCATCGTGTGCGCCTGCGTGTATAAATAGGCGGCGATAGTATATGCACGATCAGTGCACCATCGGTGAATCCGAACAATGGCCTCTGCACGACACACGCGCGCCTATATATATATATATATATATATATGTATATATAGGCCCTAGAAAGTAATTGAGTTGGGCACGCGACTCTTCAAGTGGCCCCCGGCTCTTATATCCCTAGGCGACGTTACGTTCGGCCAGCCCTAGTAACCACCTGTTTTGAGTGCAGCTATACCCTCTATCTCTCTCTCTCTCTCTCTTGCTCTTGAGGTCTGCTCACGTTTAGGAAAAGCTTTACGCGCTTGTTTTATATGAGCGCGCGAGCGATTTGTCTCGGACATTGTTCGAGCATTTCGATGACGATTGCATGAGAGCTGTTCGGTTGAGAATAATGGTGGTTACATTTTTTTCTCGATAATTTTCAGTTTTTATATAGTTTAAAATGTAATCTAATACCTAGTCAAAAAAAATTTATTACCGGTTCTTGTATAAAGAAAAATCACGATTTTGGAAGGAAGAACAGAGATTATCTGTTAGGAAACGACACATTAGTCACTCAGGCAACAGATTCGCACGTTCTAAGCCACAGCTCCTGCAGCAGCAACAAAACGAAGAACTCCGGCCGCTTTGACATATGGTTGACGGGTGCCAGCACTCGAGTGCGCCTCTCTCTCTCTCTCTCTCTCTCTGTCTCTTTCTCTCGTGTCATTCATACCACGCATCCCCTTTACCCCACAGCAAATGTGCGGCTGCAAGCACCAGACGTAGATATACACACTTAGTGAGAGAGAGACAGAGAAATATAAACCCTCGACTGTTAGTATATCTGTTTGAGCCTCTTCTTTATCGCAATAAACACACACACACAGGGCCATTCTGTCCGCTCGTGTGCGCATTTCGACCCGGTTAAATCGTTTAACGATTCGCCTCGATGCCCCGCGCCTTCTTTCCCCTGCTTTTTTGTTTTTATATAGAGGCTATATCATACGAATCGCTGACACTGTGAGAATCTTCCTTGGCATCCTCGCCTCCCAATTATGTGCTGCGTTTTGTTGATGGCGAGTTGTTTTTTTTTTCTTTTATTTTCATCGTCTGACTGCGTATAGTTTGTTGCTGCCAATTAGCATTGTTGATTCTATGTTGCAGTGTGTATACTGGAATACTGTGCTTTTTTTTCCGGATCAATGACTTCGAATAATTGTGATGTGTTTTTAAAATTAAACCTGATGCTCGACGTTGATGATAATTGCTGATCTTTTTAATTTGATTATAAACAATATTTTTACATTTTGTTTGATCCTTTATTTAACATCGAAATCACAGTCTTTTGTGTGTAATTTATCTGTATGAAAATAAACTCTTTAATGTTTTTCTTTGATAGGAAAATAACCACGATTGATCAATATAATCGTGCATTTTATAGAACGGGCTCATCAAAATATCCAATTGTCGCAAAACCTAGTCAACGTTATCACATACGAATCATCAACATCTAATCTCTCAATCATCACTGCGTTTTTCAATCCGCATCAAAATCACACCCCCATAAATCAGCGAGTCGCGCCAGTAGAGCGCAAACTCCTCTCTCTCCTCCCAAAGAGTTTCTCGAGCAGCCAATTATGGAAGCGGCAGTCGGCGATCCTTTTTCGAGATATGACTTGTCGAAAAGCAGCGGAGCGCGCACTCAGTCAAATCACTTAACTCGAGAGAGAGAGAGAGAGAGAAAGAGAAGAGCGCCTCTGGCGGGCCAAGATACTCGTATACGAGGTATATAGAAGGGTGAGAGGAGCGAGAATAACGTGCTTCCGGCCGATTACCGAGAGAAATCGCTCGGAAAGTCGATGGTGCGGCTACGCCAGATTCGCTGGTGGTTCTTCTGCTTTGGGATCCTTGGATATTAGGAGGTGCGAGCTGAGACTTAACACCGAGCGTCAGTTGAATTAGTGCCGCACTTGGAATTAATTCAATATCTTTTAATTTTCCGAGAGTGTTATTGTTACGTGGATATATTTTGAATGACAGCATTTTTTTATTTGCAAATAACTTGTTGTTCACCGTCCTATATTCATTCTCAATTGATGTGTATTGTATCATTCCTGATTCCTTACTTTTTTATCGCTGCGTTAAAAGTAAAATTTAATTACTGCAAAAATACGTTTATCATCATTTGCCAATTACCCAAATTGGAGCTAAGTGCATCACTGCCACTTTCAAGTAACCAAACATATAGCAAATGATACTGTTTAAATCCAACATTGACAAAGAAGAAGCAACATTCAGCCGTTATAACGCGTCCTGCATCAATCTTCAAATAACGATCGCCAATCCCAGCCATCGTCCAAAATTCTCGAGCGCTCTAAATTACTAAACATTTTTTTTCAACAATCCACCCCTCTCCACTCTGTTCTCTCTCCCTCCTCGACTTGACTGCCTGGATCCCCTGCAGCGACTACATACACACCACCACCACCACCTAGAACAGCAGCAGCAGCATTACTGTAGCAGTAGCAACAACAGCAGTAGCAGCAGATGCCAAGCGTCACGGCTCGTCGATAGCTGGAAGGGTGACTCCTCTCTCTAGCTCCGGGATTGAGACACGGTGGATGACTCCAAATGGCATTCGGCTGCGCGCCTCTCTCTCCTCTCTCTCTCTCTCCCTATACATATACGTATATATACATACCGCGCGAAATCGATCACGCTTGCTTTATGTTTCGAAAACACACACGCATATACACTATATACGTGTACACAGGCGCCGTCTTATCAGCGACGTGGAGAAAGCCGAGGGAGAGACTTGATTATTGTTGGAACGAGATTTATTGATACTTTGCACAGGAAGATCGGGAGATAATGATTATTGCGGACTGTAGTGGGAGATTGGCGAGGCTTTTGTTTTCGTTTTGCTCGCAGCGAGAGTTTTTCATTGACTGGCGTTTCGAGGGTCTGTAAATATTAATTCATCTTATAGCACTCGTAGCATTTTACGAGGAGCATATTTTACGTTTCAAATCTTTGAGATATAAATGAAAGTGTGCAAACAAAGCGCGATGCCATAATCTCAGTGTTAATCAGATCAGAAGATACAAGCTATATAAGCGCGAGGATAAAACGAGCGGGATATTAGCGAGAGGAAAGCTGGGAGTATTATACCATAATTCTTATATGGAAAAGCCAGACTTCTCGGAGTCTCTCCGCGTACAAAAGAAAACCAGCACGCTGCAGCGATGCTCGTCGAGATTCGATACAACTGGGAAGGAAGACGTGAAAAAAAGAGGAATAAGAGGAGAGAAGAAGGAGGAGAACGCGACGCGCTGGCTTCGTTTCGCGTCGTCGACGAAAAGAGAGAGAGAGACAACACCCTCGTCGTCGTCGTCGTCGTTGGAGAGCTAAAGGGCTAGTAGCAAAATGGAAAGCAGAGAGAGAGAGAGAGAGAGAGAGAGAGAGAGAGAGGGGAAAGAAAATCCAGAGGTAGGGTAGATCGATGGCGATTTTTCACTCACTTAGCCCGGCGCGCATCAATATGCATTAAGCCGATCGCTTCCTTTCTCTCTCTCCCCTTTAGTCTCTCTCCAAAGAAAGAGAGAAAGAGAGAGAGGGGTGAAGAAGATATCGAGATAAGAGAGAAGAGAAAGGATAGTATCCCAGGGTGTGGGAAGAGGATCTAACCCCGGGAAAGTCGGTGCTCTCGAATTTTCGCGTGTACTCTCGGGGTACTCGGCGTTTTTTCGGCGTCCAACCGTTTTTTAGGGGCGGAATTTTCGGCGTGTAAATATTTAAGAGAATGTTTTGGACTTTCCGTTCAGGGTGGTAGACGCAAAGGCGCGAGTCATTGAATCTACGAGTTTAACAAGACTTTACAAATTTTTGATTTTATTCAGTTACTTCTACTATGAAATATGTACGTTTTATATTATACGAGTAAAATAAACCGATGCCAAAGCCATTTATAATACAATCAATTATCAAGTCGAGAGAGTGAACATCATCATAACTCCCCGCAGTCTCTATATGAAAAACATTTGGCTCGCTATCTAAGAGACGTAAAAGCGTGCTCTAGTCGAGCGAGTCTCCTTAACTCTCGTTAAGCCGAGAGGCTCTTACAGCAGCAGGCGTCCCTCTCGCTTCCTCCCGCATGGCCAAAGTCTACCGTGCAGTGCAGTATGCTACCCAACTACAGTTTCATAAGAGAAAGGATACGGGGGTCTACGAGCGGATTTCAAAGGACACCCAGGAGTCTCGTCTCGTACGCGGAATCTTAGCGGTACTCCGGAGCTATATATATATACGTCCTTCCCTTACGGTTATTCCACCTGTCGAGAATTACCCTCGCGCGACTCTCTCGCTCTCTCTCTCTCTCCTTATCCTTATTTTCCGAAGAGGAGCAGCTCAGCATCTTAACAGCTCGAGCCCCGGTGTAAATACGCAGCCCGTGCGCGCACCACCCTAACGACGGCATTAGCGCGATAGGGGACTATGGGAGAATGTGCGCGCAGTCGCTACAGCCGTCTCTCTCTCTCTCTATCTATAGTGGCAATTATAAAATACGTTTATTGGACTTATTTCGCGGTTGCGCGCGGGAGCTTCTTTCGCTCCTTTGCCTAGAGTTTGCACTTTGTTTTTATGAATGTGTGCAAACGCGCGCGTGGCTTGTGTTGCGGTGCGTGTACTTATATTTGTAGACAATCTACGGCATCGTTCCTCGTTGCTTCTGACGGGAATCGAGAATTGATCTTCAAAATAGCGATACAATGTTTTATATTATTTACGCAAGTCATAGATACGGTATATAAAATTTAACGATACATCATATGACAATCATTCACTTCAAGTGCATATTAATAAATATAATACATTTTTACTAATTAAACTCAAGCCAGGAAAAGATTCGTTCGACGAGATACATCTGTAAAGCCAGTAGTCCGATACTTTTCAATTCAGCTCGTAAACAAAATAAATCAATTCTTTAGACGCGTGCCGCCGCCGTAGCCAGTGCCAAAAAACAGCTTAGACATTGCGCCTGCGCCCGCACATATATACACGGACAATCCTCGCGGATTGATTCTCCCCGAGATGCATAATGGATTCCCTGTCCGCGGCGTATATGTATACGCCGCCGACCACGCGCGGGGTCAGACTCTCCCTTGAATACATATACATATGCCTTATATACGCAGGACCGACGGCGGCGGCGGCGGCGGCGCATGTCTTTAGCATAAGTTTTCCATTAGCAAGGCGAACGAGAGAGGTATAGATCGAGATATCGATAATATCCAATATACATTCTGGACGTATTTCGCGAGAGGATCACGGGCCTTGTATATTTCGGCCTGTTGCCCGCCCGCGCCCCCGTATTATTATTATTATCGTCGCACTGCAGCAGCAGCAGCAACGGATTCCTCTTCCTATATACCTCCTTTTTTTTATCCTCCCGCCTCACGACGAGGGATTCCGATCTTTTGGCGACTGCGCTCTAATTGGCCGGATTTACGAGGGAGAGGGGAGAAATATCGCTCTTTAATGTACGCTCGGGTATATATAGCAGCGGAATATCGGCGAGTTTTGCGCGAGAAAGGACAACAGTTGCAAGCGAGATCGAGTGCAAGAAACGCGTGCACCGGAGCTACTGTATATAGGTACTCTATAAATTCCCTCCTCCTGCTCTCGGATGTATCTGCAGCTTTTATGACGATCGTTTTTCTTGCGACGTGTGTAGTGCAGTGTGTATAGCGACCGCTGCTACTTCTCCTTTTTTCCTCCTCCTTTCTTCGCTTTTACAAGGGGTAAGGGGGGGGGTTGGGGTGTTTATATTCGCTTCGGTATAAATTGATTTATGTGAGACTGAGAGCCATTACTCGGCCAATACTTTGAGATTATTTCTCTTGTTCCGCGATCGATGTAATTTAAGGAGCGCGGAAAAAAGAGTCGGCGCGCGCTGAGTGAGCTTCTTCAGTCGCATTATTATTACTTAACATGATATTGTGTTGAAATTCGTATAGATTAATTTTTCTTATTGAGGGATTAATTAATTAGATCCTTAATTAACTTTTATAAGCTGGAATAAATGAATTGATATATACGATAGGTCCCAGCTAAAGAAGCCCGCACCTGGACAAGTGAAAAAAAATACTAACATAAATTTTAAATGAAAAAGAGCAGCGGCTCATTAGTCGTCGATCTGTTCATAAAATATAACGAACTCAATTATCGAGCGCGCGTTAAACTTGAAAGTCGCGGACCTCATCCTACGAGATCATCGTCGACAATTATTATGCGTGCAGGGTAGCTCAATCATCGCGGGATCTCGTTAGGCTTGACGCAGCACAATTTCCAAATAATATCGGGGAAAAGCGAAAATAATTAGCCGCGCAAATACACATAAGGGCTTTATTCCATACGGCCATTTCTCGCTCGAGTTGCGATCTGTCGTCTCTCCTGTATACCAGTACACACACACATACATTTAATATACACACATCAGGCAGCGCCGACGAGGGTTTAAGGGGGAGGAGAGACAAGGGGTATTTATTTTTGCGGGGGTATAAGCGGCAATGCTGTGCCGAGGGGATAACACCCTGTATACAAGAGGCAGAACGAATGCGAGAGAGAGAGAGAGAGAGAGAGAGAGAGAGAGAGAGAGAGTATGAAGTTGGTGGACTGCCGCCCCATATGCTCGCTCGAGCTCTGCCCCAGACGACGACGACGAGCCGCCGCCTATGAGTGTGTTTTGATTTCCCTAATAGACGCGTCAGGAAATAGCGGGACTTGTGTTGTATGGGTGCGCTTATAAAGAGAGCGGCTGATGTGGCCTTTTTGGGATCTGTGCCGAGGAAATACTTTGGATTTTTCTCTTAGAGTCATTGTTTGCTTGATTGAGTGGTCTTTGCTCACTGTTCTTTTTGTACTTAATGTCATTTTTCCCGGCTACGTGTGTGCTTGTATTGCTTAGAAAATATAATTATCGAAATTTGATATAAATTTTTTTTTAGTAGTGGAGATTAGTTAGTATATAAACTATTCAATTTTCAAGAGTTTACAATCATTAATTTACGAGAAAAAACATTTATGAATAAATTGTGTTTTTTGAAATCATCTTTTTTAATTGTATATTGGAGAAAGTGATTGAATTTTAGGAAGCTGTATGTGCTAATAATGAAATTAGCAGCGGTTTTTTTTTGCATAAATAACGTATGTATCATAGCTACAGCAAGTAAATAACACATTGATAACGAAAAAAACAAAAGTTTATTTTAACGTTGAACCGTACAGTCCGATAAGATAGAGCACGGCTCGCGCGCTCGCAACGTAGGCACAAATACTGAATTATTGATTTTTCAACAAATGTACTAGAATAATTGAACATGTGTTTCGATAATTACGACAGCGCTCGTTAGCTGATATTAAAACATTTTATATTAATGCCTCCGGATAATGAACTGGAAAATTCATTAGCTCCCATGTATTGTAAAACGTAATTATATGTAACTGGGTGAGACATGACCGTCTTTTTTATTATTTTTATCCGCGATAAACAGTACGGTTAACTTTGTATAGGCCCTGCAGGCAAAAATATTTATTCTCGAAATTATTTTGAGATTGCAATTGTGAAGCAATCATATCATTCTTTATGAATTTCAATATGAAACACATGCAAAAATATCATACAGAACAACAAATATCACATGTAAGGAAAGCATTCGAAATTCTCCACATGAGTTTCCTTCCCTCGCTCGCAGCACATCCACCAAACAAACAAATTCAAAGTGTATCAAGTAGCACAATGGCAGTGGCGATCTTGAGAAACGCCTCATCGTCGGCCGTTTGTACCAAAACGCCGTCGACCGTCAGAATGGTCGAGATGTAGAATCGCGCCCGTACAACTGTGCAGCGGCGTTAGTCTGGAGATTTGCATGCATCAATGGCCACAAGCGCGACTGATTGTCAATTCGTACGTCATTGTGACGTCAGTCAGTCTCTCCCTCCCTCTCTCTCTCTCTCTCTACGCCTCTTCTCTCCGGTATACTGGACTGCTCGCGCGGACCTCGTCCGCAATCAATTAAGGCATAACGATTGATTGTTGCGACGCTCATGCCGTCGCTTCTGCCCCCAGTGTTGTATGGAATTTGGGCGAATGCTGCTGCACGCGCGCGCGCGCGTGTGCGTGTGTGTGTGTGTGTGTGTGTGCGAGGGGCAAAAAAAAGTCACGCACTTTTTTTTCGCTCTTTTATTCCTCTAATTTGGTTTGAGAGATGTAGGGGAAAATTGGTGATTGGATCGAGCTTTGTTGTGTTTTGATGCTTGTGTGTTTTCGAGGATGAGAGAGCGGAAGAAAAGTCGAAATGAAAGTGTTTCGAGGTTTGACTTTTTAAATAGAAAATTACGTGTATGGAAATTGTTAAAATGTCAAGGAAAAGGTATTAATAAATGTCTTGAATTATGACCTCCTCTATCAACTTTAAGCAGTATAGAAAAAAGTTACGAGTAATTTACTACCCTCTCAAACATTACAGTCCCACGAAGTTCCCCAAGTCAATTTCAGAAATAGAACATTGTTTGAAAACCTACTAACGCGTCGAGCATAAACTGCTGCACGAACAAAAAAGAGAGAGAAAGAGAGAGAGGGAGAAATAGAGAGGCAGATCCGAGAGGAAGCGATAAAGAAAAAAGCTCGGCAAAAAAAGCGCTTAAAAAACGAGAGACGAGCGCGTGTGTATATGCGCGCGAGAGAAAGTTTATGGCCGATCCAAAAATTAAAGGATCGTCCGACAGGCGAAACAAAGTCGAGTGATTTTTCTCTCGTTCCCGTAGCTCAGCTGTATGTGTGTATACGCGTGTACATATGGTACACGGTATATATATCTACTGGAGCCTCGCCGCTCCACAGAGAGACAGAGGATTTTCGTAATAATTATACAGGAGTTGACACCCTCTCGTGGGGATTTGACGTGGCGGCGGCGGCGGCGGCGGCGGCGACGGTAGTCAGGGCGAGAAACGTCGACGAACGCTTGACCGTGCGACAATGTCATTTTAATTATGCATGTTAATTGCTCGGTCTGTCCGCCTCCTCATTCTCTCTCTGCCTCTCTCTCTCTCTCTCTCTCTCTCTCTGAGAGTTCGCAATGTGTGCTTCTCTCGACTCCTTCTCTCTCTGTACGTCCGTTACGCTCACGTTTACTTTTCTTTGCGTGGTCGACCGACGACCAAACCTTATCGAAACCGATTTACTAGATTTCCCAATTATATATACATCATACAGAGATGTTCGTGGAATAATTTCGAAATTTTCATTTTCTCGACGTAACGCTACACCAACATCGGCCGCGATTCAATACCATTTCCAAAGCCATTGTAGAAACTCGCTCTCGCAGCAGCCTCCTCTCGATCTCCGAAAATATCATATCGCAGAGGAGATTTTCCTAAACGGCGCGCAAACCGTAAGCTGCGCGGCATTGTTCACCGCAAGAGCACAGTCGAGCGCACACGTCACAATCGAGGACGAGGGCCTCAATCAAACTGGCATTGATACCCCTCGCCCACTGCCCCGCCACGCACGCCCTTCTGCATTGTGCGCGCGACCTTTTTTTTTGCTGCTGCTGCAGCTCCACTGTGTATAGATTCTGTCGCGCGCGCGCGCGCCAACAGAAATTTATTAGCCAGCCACTGTAGCACTGCGGTCTGTCTTTGTATGTGTACGAGTACAGTGACTTGGTACCGCAGAGGGGCGATATGCGAGATACACGTTACGCGTGTGTATATAGTTGAGGACGCGCGATTCCTAACCGATTGTCGACTAACCCCCAAAATGATTTAGTGCAATGTTCGGTTATGCTACTTCACTTCGGATGTAGTTTTCTTGAAACGCACAGAATCCACTTCATGAATTGTCATCGCGATGTAAAAAGATAAAAACTTACTTGAACGCTATATTTTTAATATTACTCATCGCTAACGGTACATTTACAAGAGTCATTTCAATCTATCGTTAAGTGAATTCGTATTACATGCGCACTTACAAGGGATCAATACGGCAAATCAAGCGTCCAACGCAATAAGCCCACAAGATCAGGTTTTCCTATTGTCCCGAAGCCAACCGCGGCGCGCGCGCGTGCAGTGGCCCTTACATTATAACATAGAGGCGGTGAATCTCAACGAAAATTAAGCCACTGGGGAAGGGCGTTCCTCGTCGTGACACGCGACCGAAAAAAATGTGCGCGCCATAGGCTATTACACTGTATTTGCGTGATATGTGCACTACACGCGGCCCTCGTTCACTCGATGATGTCGTATAATACATACTACGGAGCATTTTCGAAATTAATTTCTTGTCCCTGCAGTGTGTATCGGTGGGACAATCGTTTTTGTATGGGCAGACGCGAGCGTGCGATCGTTGCGGTTATGTAGATGTCGAGGCGGGGGCAACTTTTTTTTCTCGTCATTATTGAAGATTAGATGCGTGCCGGCACGATTATTGCCTGATGGTTATAGCAACGGGACGATTGGCTCGATTCTTTTCTGTTATATTCTTTCATCTTTTCTTTTTTTTATGCAAATTTCAAGCTGCATATCAACTGATATTGTTTTGAATTTTGTCAATTTATTATAGTTCCATTACCGAGATTAAACTTCCAAGCAAAATTCACTTAAACAGTTCAGCAAGACATGTTGAGTAGAATATTCGTAACCATGTAAATATTGTTTGAGAGGCACCGACCTGAGCAGATTGCACCAAACCACTCGAGTAAATATTGCACAACTACGAGTTCACTGAAACTTTTTCCGTGTACAAGTTTAAATCAAAGACGTCACAATTCACGAACGTTTCGAAAAACCACGTATGCAATCAATTCAAAACTCAACTACGTCATCCATGAGATTAACGCAAACTGCCTACCTACGTCCCGTATCAGGGAAAATTAGCGTCAGCCGTCTTGCCATTAGATCCATATCCCCGCACCACATCATCCGCGCGCATTACCTCCTCTATATACACGGGGCCGGCGCCGCCACCGTCGTCGCGCCGAGCACGGAGTCACCACACCTCCTCGAGAGAGATAAAAATTAATCGTCGAGCTACTTCGGTATCGCACGGCCAAAGTTAAACAATTGAGAGCCACTGAGAGGCCAAGATGTTCCGGGTATATACACACACACACACATATATATGTATATACATGTAGAGCAGAGAATAGCGTCTCCAGGAGAGAGGAGTCGCTCCGAGTCCCGCGGGAAAGCTCCTCTCTCGCCTTGGCTTCGCGCCTCTTCCTTCCTATCTCTCGCTTAGGACGACGTTGCCTGCTACTGCTACTGCTGCTCGCTCCTCTGTATATATAGTCTATTCAGATACGCCGCCTTGTCTCTCGCTCTATGTGTATAGTCCGGAAACGCGCGTTTGCTCCGGTATACGAGAACCGGTGCCTTGTGCATGAGTATGCGTGTGTGTTTGTGTGTGAGAGAGGGTGTATCTTATATGGGTACGATGACAATGCATTTTGCGAGCCTAAATATTCGCCGGGATATCGTGTGGTTGTGCGCGCCGCACGACGACGAGAAGTGCCGTTGAGAGGCGAAGCTTTGCGTCTTGAATTTTCGCGGGGATTAAAGCGGATCTTGACGCTCCCCCAATTGTGTTTTGGCATGTTAGCGAGCTTCGAGTGTGGCTCGCTTTTTGTTATAACTTTGTACAACAACAATTCTGCACGGAGCTTGAATTATTTTCCAAGTAAGTCTAATGGAGACTAGTCCAATTTATTATACTTATTACGCGTAATACAAGATTGTCATATTACTAAAATTAAATATTCAAAGAAATGCAGACATCCTGCTCTAAATCATAATTTATATAGCCATCGACAACCTTTTTCAAGATCCACTCCGACAATTAATGTTAAGTGCGCAAGTCCAAGTCGCGGACGTCCACTAAGTACATTATTAAGAGCAACAAAAAAAAGAAGAATATGTATAATAAAAGGAAAGAAACTCACCGGTCGATAATGACGGGATCGCTGGGCGTCTCGTTCCTATTGCCGCAGCTCTTCTTGTCGCAGCACCGGCTGGAACAAACAAGCGCATCCCCAATCAATTATCATCATCCACCACACGAGTCACTCCTCGTGATGATCCACGCGCGAACGCTGCAGCCGCTCGCAGCGTCTCCTTATATTTATTACCACCAATGATTTTCCCCTATAGATGTCGAGCGCAAGTGCGCGCGTATAACCATCGAGAGCTATGGGAGGGGGAACGAAGAAGATTTCGAAGGAAGCTGCACGGGACTGAAAAAAAAACTCCCCGCGCGCGATTGTCCCGAGGGAAATTCTATGGTCCCCGAAGGGCCTTGTATGTATGGATATAGATATATATGTGCGAGAGTAGGCATGACTCTCGTTTGTTCCTTTTTTTATAATGTCTCGGTGTTTTATATACATATGGCGGATCGCGTTTAGGGATGTATAAGTCGAGACGCGTACGAGAGGTGCTGTTATGTTTTTTTTTTAAAGGACCTGGCGATGGATATAAATATAGAAGACACGCGAGCGACTGTATCAATGTTGCATGCCGTGTGGTAATTAAATAAATCCATATTTTGAAGCGGTGAGACGGTATCTATTTAAAACTTTTACTTAAGTTTAGATATATAATTTTGAGCGTGCAACATTGATTATAGATTTACGATAAATGAGCCGATTTATTGAGAATTCCACATTGACGTACCTGCACATAACTTCGTGTGTGAGCAGCACGCGACACATTTCCGGATTCTTATCTTGGCCTTCGTACATAATCGCCTGTAACAGAAACAAACAAAATAATTAAATCATGCGTAATATGTACAAGCAATCATCCAAATACATTCTATTCCATAACATTAGAAAGGACGAGCAATCCTTTTTAAAAATCTCAAATCATGCAAATAAGTGGTTCTCATCTCTTTCTGCAACAACGCTCCTTCCACCAAAAAAAAAAAAAACACCAGCGAACCCTACAATTTTGGAGCAGCATTTGCCGAGGAACGTGGCATCTCAATTGGCTCATCTGCATAAGCAAGGTATCGCGAGCGCAATTCGTCGGAAAATCCACTCTCGGAAATAACACAACAAAGGATACAGTATAAGACGTAGAAGACGGAGACGTGGAGAGAAGTTGGAGGAAAGGGTATATGATGGGGTACAGTAGAGGGGGAAGAGGAGAGGGTCTTCGGGTCCGAAAAGCTGAAAGGTAATTTAGTACCAGCCGCAGAGATAGGGCCACGCACGGCGGACAATGTAGACGAGACCCTACATAAATACCATATACGCATCCTTACCCGGCCCTTCTCTTGATTCCTGCAGCAGCAGTAGCAACGGTATCGGCGGCATATACTGTAAGCCGAGTGGGCGGCGAAAGCAAATCCGCTAAGCTGCCTTTGTAGCCTACTGATTGATTTTTATTTAATGACAACACCCCGAACTAGCTCCTCATGTATTTATGGACAGGGGGGTGTGGGTATACGGGCCGTGCACGGGCTTAGCCGCCGAATAATAAAGCTCTATACTACCGCGCAGTGTGTCTGTTGTCCGGGCCCGTCGGAGAGACACCCACCTAACGTGGGGATCTTCTTTTCTTTGATCTGAAGCGGACGAGAGAGAGAGAGAGAGAGGAAGCCTGTGCGGTGTTGGCTGCGGATGAGAATAGTATAGAGGAAGCCTGATGTTCGTGGATGGTGCGGGAGTTTGCGTTGGTTTGCTCGGAGGATGGCTTCTCGCGAGAGTGTCGCTTGTTTGTTGTCGGTGTTTGTCGGGAGAGGATTTGGGAGGATCATACGTGGTGTCGATTTGTTTTTCTAATGGCGCTTGAATAGGCTTATTACAATTTTAAGCCAGTATTAGCGTGCACGTAATAGATCTGACCTGTGTTACTCCGTGAATTAGTATTTTTTCACAAATTAAGTAGGATTAGTATTTTGTGTTCTAATAGTTCTAGAGTTATGAGGTATTTATGAATAGATATTGTTCGGCAAGTGTTTTTTTTTTTGACTGCGAACAAGATAAGATTTGATATATCATTTGGTTTTAATCAGGATTCATTTCCTATATGGAAATGAAAAATTGTAATATGTAAATACGAAAGAGAAATTTAATAAAAAAAAGTCGATCGACATATTTCATATCTATTGATAGAAAGGTATCATCGATGATTCACGTTACAATAATAGTACTGTTCAAAAGTAGAGCTTCGAAAAATAAAGAGAGAGATAGAGAGAGAGGGAGAAGACTTTCCCGATTCAAAAGTCCGCGAACCTCGTCTACCTTGTATCTATTCGCTCTAGAAGCAACTAGTTTTAAAATCTTTTAACTAAATTGTAAAAGTATCGACTTAATGGTAAAAAGTCATGCGAAGGTAATGGCAGAGTAATTAACATAAGTGTTTACGCGAGAGAGCGGGGCTCGCTCGATGAGCAAAGAGTCTCGCTCTTTCTCTCTCCCTCTCGCAGTCCGTGTTCGTACTATTAGGAAAGCTGTAAAGGTCAATTACATCGTTGCGGGCGTGTGCGAGTCGCGCTCTTAATAAAATTAATTGTCCTTCGGTTTTACGAGCCCTGACACACAGAATAATCGTTCGCTCCGTCCAGTTTTTTCTTCTTTAACCTTACGAAATCTATATCCATCTTTGCGTTCTTTCCTTTCTCTTCGACTTCTTATCATATTAATTTAAGTTTCTTGAATATAAAATTTAAAAATGTTTAATATATCAATCATAATATAACAACCAAGAATATTGTCACGAAAAGTAGTGCGCGGTGACTTCGTGGAAAGAGATTTTAATCGATAGCTTTAATGAAATTACAGCGCTTTTATCGACTGCTAGCACGTGAGAGTGCAGATCCACAATGCTTTCTCTCTCTCTCTCTCTCTCTCTCTCTCTCTCTCTCTTACACACACAGAGACACACAGAGTCCCGTTCGTTCGCAATATACTCTCGTATTTGCTTATCAATTACTTAACGCGTCTTTGTTTACCCTGGAATTAGGCAAAAATTATCCGCGTTGCATGCCACGCGTACATGTACACACACACAAAGGCGCGCGCGCAGACACAAAATTTTCGTGATGTCGTGCAGCTCGCAAAATTACACACACACAGCAGTCTGGAGGACGCGCCGGGGCAATAATCACCGGTTATGCGCGGATGAGTAATAACTGCAGTGGGCAGAGTCGGTGTGCCGTGCTAGGTGTGTAACTCCCGAGGTCATGCGATGCCCAGGCGTTTATTTAAACAAGCCCTCGCACATGTGTATACACACCTCCACCCCTATATCGTAAACGCTTCGTGGTGTTTGTTTTGCCAATTCGAATGTGTACCGCCATTACTTGTACGTACTCTTTCCATTCTTTTGACTGAAAAATTCAACATTTGCGTATTGGTTTCTTTGCCGCGTTATTTCATTTGCAGTGTGCGCAGGTTCACCGCATCCATGCATTGATTCCCATGGTTTTTGTAATGTATTACTTTTTTATTCGCCCGATTTACCGTTAATATTTGTGTACATGTATAGATAGCTCTATGGCAAGTGTAATGTAGCTTAATTAACTGTGGCTGTTTGAAATATCACGATGATTTATGAACGATTTAACGCCGGACTATTCCATTTAATGTCGAGTCCTCTGCCATACTGTACATGTTTTTCATTAGTGCACATTCATTACGCGCTACTGCAATATCCGCGAGTACTTTCTACGATACAAATTAATTAGCAGAAATATAGTTTTATCCTTTTAAAAAATATAGCGGTATAGCGATTAATATTGCATCTTCGATTTAAGTATGTATAGCTATATACAGGCACTTGTTCCAACCCCATTATAGAGCTGATCATTGCAGCCACGCAGCAAGCAAACAGCCAAGCAAAGAACCCCGCGCATAACGCAAAGCTCGAGTGCCGCGCACAAAAACATTCAAATCCCCAGGTGGGCAACCGGAAATCGGGGGCAATAGTATCTGGGGGGGCGTTAGAGAGTGAGAGAGAGAGCATCGGACTGGTTCAAGGTCGCGCCGCGCGGCCCAGAGCGCACGCCGCGGAATCCCAAAGATAATTACGAGCCGACGCCGGCGGTATATAAGCCCGCGGGATTCTCGGGCTCTCCGTTTATATAGTCCCGGGAGTCGACGAGCCTGCAGCACCGGCGCGCACCACATTTTCACCCGCAGGACTCCTCTTATATATATTTTCCCCCTTCGCCACGGCGACCCAAAGTCATCGTGCTCATAAACAAGAGCGTGTATAGAAGAGAGGGAGAGAGAGAGAGAGAGAAGTCCGATGACTCCTTCGCGTCGGGAGTATATGTGTTTAAGGGAGAGTCCTGTGGGTGCGACCAGTCAACGAACGAGCTTCTATACCAGCTCCCGCGGGGGCCTTCTTCTACCTACTCTCGGAACACTACGCGGCTGCGGGACTCGGTTTTAGAAATCCCTGGGTCCCATCAGGATATCGTCCCGAGGACGACGACGATGACGACGATGTCGACGCCTCAAGTCACCCGAGATATCTACTCCACCTCCCAATTCCCACGGGAATTACTTGCCAAGTACTAATAGCGAGATATAACCACCCTGGTCTACTATTATATTTTATTTTATTTTTTTCAGCGAGGATTGTTGGTGTGTAGAATCTCTGAGGATTCTCTGCCGAGCCACCTGCCGAACTCTTGCAGGACGATGTTTTTCATTTATCGTTAGTCGATGAAGGATTTGGTTTCACTCGAGTTAATATTTTAATGATATGTAATAAATTTCTAACGTCTGCTTTATGAAAGTACGAAGATCTCTGCGAATTTTATTTTATTTTCTAGAAATTTATTCCAAATCATAGCGAGCTATAATGAATTTGATTAAATGAGGCAGTGGACTCCACAAAAAAATGAGCTATCTACCAACAAATTTTGAAAAAAAAAACCTCGACACGTAGGGTATACGGTAAACGTATCGACCGCAAGTAGAACCGTTGAAAAACCCCCTCTATACATTCACATAATTATGCCTCGGCGCTCATTAGCAGGCTCTCATTTCCAATACCGCGAATTCCTGCTAATTTAATCGTCAAAAGTACACACACACAGAGAGTGCGAAAAAAGCGACTCCTCCACAGCCGCACAAAGATGCTATCTCGAAAGCCCGTTTTCTCCCTCATCCGTGTGCCTCTGTGTGCTTATACCAGAAACCAAAAGAAAAGCGCACGCGCTGCCAAGTGGTAATAATGACTGCGAAGGAATGCGTTTTCTCCGCGAAATCCTAAGCACGCGACGTGCTGCTACTCCTGCTGGCGGCTCGCGGGGCGAATCTTCGTAGAAACCGAAGGAGACCGAAGACGGACAGTGGACACTGCCAGAGTCGTGTGTGTGTGTGTGTGTATACATATATATATACTATCTGATTGAATCCGGTTAGGTCGCGGACTGTTCGTTTCTTTTTTTTTTCATCATCCGCCGGGCGCAGCTTTTTCGTTCGTTATATATAAACGTTGCAACGCACAACTCGCGAATGCGCGCGCGCACGACTACTCGGGCTCTGTCCTCTCTCATAACTGGTTTCAATTATCGGTGCGTTTTGCACTAAATCATCTCTCGCGATTCTTCTCTCTCTCTCTCTCTCTCTCTCTGTATGTGTGTGTGTTAGAAAGAGACAAGTCTCTAGTTGGCTGCGGGATGTGTTTGGGGCAAAAATCGATGCGGGATGTCGGCGAGTGCAAATCATAATTTTATTGGGAATTTAAAAAGTCGCCGGCGGAAGCTTGACTGAAATTTCAGTTGTGTGTATCCGAGTATATGCGTATAAACTTCTCTTTAAAATTGTCGACACGATGATACACTGAATTATGAATTTCAATTGATATAGTTTGCAAATGAGAAGCTCGAATAACGGTGTTTTTTGGCAATATACAGAATTTCAGGAATAAAGTAGTCATATCAGGTTTTTTTTTTGACATTTTTTGATGATTAAATCACTCAATAATATTTTTTTTCGATTGACGGACTTTACCAATGTATAGGAAATAAGGCAAGGCAATATCCAGTAGCAGAAACTTTTGCGGGAACTCGTATTCGCCTCTTTCACGCACACAGACAAATCAAAAACTTTGTCCCCTATCCCCCTCTATATACCTACGTTCAACGCGTGCAGGAGCAGAAAAAAAAAAAGAAAAACGTTTCTCGCAATTTTATGAACACGTATATAGGGTCGGGGGACAGACGCGAAAGTGGGTGTAATAAAAGTAGCTGAAACAAAGCAGTGTAGCATAGCTTACAAATGAGAGCGGAGATGTACTAAAACTGAAAAGCCGCGCGCACGCGAAGACAGGGCTGCACACGCGGAAAGAGAGAAGAGAGAGAGAGAGGGAGAGAGAGAGAGAGAGAGAGAAGAAAACGGGCGGCGGGTAAATTCCATGTATAAAAGGCAGAGAAAATCGAGCGACATGGAGCTGCAGAAAAAAAGCAAGGCAAGAGAGTAAAAGAGAGAGAGAGAAAGGGGGGAAAAAGGTAAGGTGCACGCGGAGAAAAGACAGAGAAAACGCGGCAATAAAACGGATCCGGGCGTCATTCTCGTTGGCCCGGCAGCAGCAGCAGCGACACACGTTGAAAAAAAAAAGAAAAAGAAAAGAGCAAAACGAGTCTATGGAGTACGTATATATGTATGTATGTATATAAAGAGGAGGGAAAAAGGGAAGAACAGCGCGGCGTATATAGAAGTAGAGCGAGCGAGCGAGCGCGCGGCTGAAGATAAATTCGAAGATAGTCATTCAAATCTGCCTGTAATGATTTCCATCCCGAATCGATTCCCGAAAGTCCCCTGGGAATCTCTGCTGGCTTTCCTTCTCTCTCTCTCTTTCTCTCTGATCCAATCCCACGTATACGCACATGTCCTGAAAACGCGGCGCGCGGTCCCCCTTTTTCTAGTTTTTAGCGGAGGGAGCTGGGGTTGGTCTCGTGCTCAGCGCGCGAGCCTCTATATATCGACTCGTGTGCTCTATTCTCTCTTATCTGCACCGGCGGGGATTAACTTATCTCGGGCTTATTATTTCCTTAATCTACGATTAAATACTCATATTTCAGTATTAAGGCCGACGTGTACAGCTACACAGATACTCTTTACATATGTGTTTAGTTAGCGGCGGAGAGTAGCGATGTGTATTATCGATTATCATCGATTTTTCTCGCTGGGGGTATAAGGGGGAGATGTTTGTTTCGATCGAGTAAATCACTGCTTTTGATGGAATCGAGGAGAAAGAGAGACAAGTTGATGTTTATCAGGGAAAAGAAAGGATGATTTACGTTTGCTATACGGACGAGAATGAGAATGAGTTTTGGTATAAGTGCCTTATAAAAGGGCAACAGCAGCTATACGGCGAGATGAATTTGTTATTTGAATATCGCTCGGAGAAGTTCTCTTATTAAGATCCTTGTCGCACTTTTATAAGTCGTTTTCGTATACTTTTAAACTTTGGGATTATCGCTTTTATTACATGTTCAGAAAGGAATATACAATCCCGAACTTACCGACTACACACATTTTATCAAAGAGCAATCCTTCATTCCGCTCATTTCAACGCGTGCCGGCTTATTTACATTTAGAGCATATACAAAAAAAAAGTGTCGCTCGTTCGCTCGTTGCAAGAGGCGTTTTTTGGAACAACGTTTCTGCCGATCTCGTTAAGGACAAAATTGCGATGGTAAGGAGAGTAGCCTACCTACATTACGAGGACAACTCGAGCCGTGCAATCTCGTGCCGTTGATCTATTTAGCGAGAGAGACAGAGGGAGAGGGGGGGGAGAGAAGAAAAAAGAGGTGTGCGTTGCTCGAAAATGGAGTATACGCTCTCTCGGTGTATCTTATATATACCCGCCCGCTTCGACGTAAACGCTTTCCCTGGAGCTAATTAGCATTTAGCATTTTTAATCCCGAGACAAGAGAGCCACGGCTGCTGGTCGTCGTCGTCGTCGTCGTTGTCCTCGCGGCCCGGCGCTAATTTTAAAGGAAACGATTAGGATTCGGGAAGTTGGGGGGAGAGGCGAGGTTGCGATAAGAGTGTCGATTGAATTAATTTTTTTTAATTGAAATTATCGGCGCGGAATTTACATGTTTTTCTATGCGTGGCCGGAGCAAAGAGAAGTGCCTAATGTCTCGTATGCCTTTTCTTCCAAGTGGATTTTTTTGCTAATGTTTAGAAATTACTTATTAACGCGTGGGAAAAGAATTGGTAAAAAAGACATTTTATTTTTGACTAAATTGATACGTTAATTTATGTAGTATTCAGTTGAACAAATTTCTCTGTAAATCTGAAGGAACGGAAAAACTAGCACGGAACAAGTTACAATCTTTATACTCGTTCGGATTTAGAGGATATTTTATCGCCTATTCAACTCCACCAAGTTTGTACGTTTAAAATGCTATACGCACTATTGAATGCGCTATCGGAGCAAAACTTCTCCAACGCTATAAATACAATTACTCGAAATAACGCACGTTTACATTGTCCTTCTCTCCGCTGCAAAAGGGGCTATCTCGAAAATTCTGCAGACGCTCATAGTCAACGCGGCGCGGCTTCGTTACGCTCTCTTCTTTTCGGTAAAGGGCATGTAATATCTCTGGAAAATATTGTAGAAAATCTTGGACGGCCGAAGGGCCTCGCTCTCACTCTCTCTCTCTTTCTCTCTCTCTCTCTCTCTCTCTTTCTCTCTCGCGTAGCAGCCAATTATCGCGGATTTATAACTGGCGGCGGCGGCGCGCGGCGGTGGCCATTCGCCAAATCGGGCGAAAATCGCACGGCCACGATTTGCATGCCGTTATAAAGTGGCGCTCCGCTCGTAAAATTTCTTCCACACGCTGCTGCTGCTACCCAGTCTTCTTTATTATATTTCTTCGGATCGCGATCGCGCACGTCTCTGTGTGTGGATGCAGAAAGGGGCGAAAGTAGGATTTTATCTTGGCGAGCGTATATGGAAGATTTCTTTGTAATTGCTGGTCTGGCTGCGTATTTTGACCTTATATGAGCGACTCGTGCTGATATTATTGTTCAAGAAGGTTGAAAATGTGAGATTTTATGGTACAAATGGACTGAGATTATTAGTTTGACGTTGACGTGTAATAGGTGCATTCAAAGCTGTGTTTTTTCAAAATATTGTAGATTCAGGTTAAAATTAAAAAACAAAATACATTGCTAATTTCATTCTCTTCCATGTATTTTAACGATAATTTGCGTAATGACTTATTTAATTCTAGATAAAGTTAATGTAAAAAGTTGCATTAAAAAAAATCATTTAAAGTCTGTATCTGGTTTTAAGTATAACCATATAAAAAGCAGCGCCTTCTCGTCCGCGAAAAAAAAGAAGAAGAAGAAATTGAGCAAAATTTGTCATCCCTCAATCGCAAGCGAGTTATTATCGAATTGAAAATGCCGGACGATAGTATACGTCGAAGGGCCATCACGAAAAGAGAAGAGAAAGGGGAATAAAGCGAAAAAAAGGGAGGAAGGAGAGCGAGTATATACATATATAGCATTCGAGTCGATTAATATAAGGAATGGATCGCGAATCTTGGCCGGCGGCGGCGGCGCGCAAGTCCGTCGCGGCTTAGTAATTTAATCAGCTAAAACTAACATCGGCTATATCCCCTTCTCTCTCTTTCATTCTTCCCTGCACAGTACAGACCGATCCCGAGATGATTTAATCTCGCTAAAATGGTCGTGAGCTCTCTCCTACTCTTCTGGCCTCCTTTTTCTTTGCACGGCTGTCCCTTGCCCCCGTCGCCTCTATCGAAGGCTTTGTCGATCTTCTATATATATATATGTTGGAGCGCTTCGTTCGACTCGCCAGTGAGAGACGCGCGCGCCTTACGGTAAATAATTCGATCGTGGAAAGGCCTCGGCACGAACTCATTACTTTGATGTGAACGATTGTTGTTCGCTAAAGGGTTGGTTCAAGTGACGATATACACTCGATGCAATTGTAGGGTTCAGGTCACTAAAATACATAATCCATTATTTTGTATAGGAGAATAATATTCCTTTTTTTTTATCTTTCGTTTTTGCTCAGATCAACAGCATTCGATACAATATGCCTCATCAAAAATAAGTTGATTAAAACTTTTCTTCGATTACCATCAACACGCAGACATAATTCGATCGCGTACCTAAATCTACTTATACAACACACTCAACTATGAACAACAGCATTGAGTCGCTCACGAAAAAAACTCTCAATCCATAACTGGCACTACACACAGTAACAAACGCGCAGCACAGCAGCATAACGCGTATATATATACTTACAGCAGCAGCTCCCACGCATCGATAGTAGGTGCGAATGTCGAGCGCTTGCGGGCACTGCACGAGGGCTTAAAAAAACCAGCTCTCTCGGACATAAAGCCACCCTCTCCCAATAACCCTCCCGTTATCCAGTCTCGTAATCTTCGCGCGCGGCCTGCGCGTATTTGCGTTCTCTCGCTATTCCAAACGTTATGATATCCTTCTTAGGCGTCGCTATCTTTCGGATCTCCCGCGCTCTTGAAGCGCGTGGCTATACTGCACCGCACACGCGGTGTTTTCCGGTGGAGACAGAGACGGCAAGTATCGTGAGAGTGAAAGATAACGGATACGCTCGGAGCAGAGCATTAATAGCGGCATCATGTAGGGAGAGAGAGGAGAGAAATATAAATTGAGATTGGGGGAGAGACAGGACGTTTTGGGATGTTTTAATGCTGTGTTTAGGGGCTTGCGCGACGATTCTCTCGAACAACCGAAAGTTGAGTGTATGGTGGATATATTGTAAAGTTGAGTACTTATGTTTAGTTTAAATTTTTTGCATTAACGTAATGAATCGATAAGGGTTGGAGAATGGATTTTGAAGAATTGGTTAAAAAAATACGATAGAATCGGCTTTTTAATCATTCGAGGTACCGAGGCTCTTTCAAATTACAATAGTAAGTAACTATTAAAGAACAAAATTACTAACAAAGAAACTTTTAATATTCTCATCAAAGTGTAATTTATAACAGACAGGTAAACGTTCATAAAAGTTAAAAATCCTCGTTATACACTTGCCGGGTCGTGGCAGAAATGGAAAGTCGCCGCGCTGGAGCAACGCTGGAGGAAACAGACAGGGCAGATTCGCCACGTGGCGCAGATAACGTGTACCCAGTCGCCTCGTGCTATGCTACATGCAGCCTAGCACACATACACAGAAAGAAAGAGAGAGAGAGAGAGAGACAGACAGACAGAGCGCGAGAGAGGGAGGGAGTCCCACGTACGACGAGGGCTGGAAATCAACCCTCCGGAAAATTAAACGCTTGTACCGGCAACGATAACGGCGTCAGCGTGCACCCGCGAAACAGCCGTGCGAGGGAGGACAAGCCGCTCTATATATATATGTAGGTATATATATGTAGATGTATACATCAGGGCGCATGCGCGTCTGGTTATAAAAGCGGCAGGCGGCTGCACGCGCGATTCGTCCTGAGTTGTACGTGCTGCGAGCAAGTGACTGTGTATATAGAGTGGAAAAATGTGCGGAGGCGGGTTCGATCGTCTGCTATTATGCTTAACATGGGAGATGGAAATTTCAGAGAGAGATATAATGATTTGAAGGCGGTATTAATAATAGACGCGTTATTAATAATTGAATTGGATTGCAAGATTGTTGATTGAGTTGCAATGGAAGAGCATTGCTGTTTCGATGCTTAATATATGAAAGATTAGTCTAGACATTTAAAAATATGTGTGAATATTTACCTGCTTCGTAACGGAGTCGATCAGTCTGACGAAGATGTCCTGCTCCTGCCTGACACCTGGAAAATTTAAAAATCAGGTTAAACTCATGTTGAAGATGCACAAGCAATTTCAAATATACATATCAATCGAAAGATTTTTAAAAACATTTTCCATTGCAAGTGAAGAAGCATGTGATATATACATTTTATTATAATTGTTGACGTCATTATTAAATATTTATACAGTGAACCCAGTTGACACACTATAAGTATTACAAAACTCTTTTCAATCATGAACAATTGATGAACACATATTTATCACGAACTAAATCTTATTTCTATAAAAGTTAAAATTCAATTGAGTCATTAAAAAAATACCAACCAACAAATAAAAATCACCCGCTGCCCCAAAACGGCATCGCGATCCACCGCGATTGAACAGTTAAGAGATCGCACTAGCGACAAAGAAGCCTCACGGCGGCGGCGGCGGCGGCGGCGGCGGCGGCTCCGCGCCCAAATAAGAATCGAACCGCAAGCTTCGTGCAGCGCACGCTCAAAAGAAAAATCCCTAACCGGCCTTACCGAAAAGCCGCTCCTCCTCTCCCTCTCTCCTTCTTCCGCAAAAAGTTGCATATTAAAAAAGCGCCAAAGCCAACGACCGCGCGACTGCTCGCGACTCGCGCATCGCTCTCTCTCTCTCTCTCTCTCTCTCCTTTTCGCGTATTCTCATTTATCCTTCTCGTTTCTTCTTCTTCTTCTTCTTCCCCCCGCGCCGAAGAGACGCGCTGCAGCATCCGCGTTTTTACGCGAATCGCTCCAGACTCCACGAACACTCGCTCGCTCGCGAGCCCACTACACTGCATCGGAGAGAAAGAGAGAGAGAGAGAGAGAGAATCGGCGCGAACGCCAAATTAAGCGCGCGTGCCCCGCTGAGTCCGGCGTTAATTTATCGCGCGTGCTTTAATTCCTCTCTAATTGTCCTTCGCATAGCTGCCTTCTTTTTTACTCTCTCTTTCTCTCTCTCTTTCCCCCCTCTGCGCGCGAAGGACAATTAAAATATCTGCAATTCCATTCGCGGTATATAGGCAGTGTGTATGTGTGTGCGGTGTTTCTCTCTTTTTGCGCAGGAGAGTGAGAGAAAAGCCGTTTTGTCGTCCGCGCGCTGCCTGGATACATTGTTCCGCGGGCAACACTTGATGGGATGACTCGTATACCGCAATTAGCGATTCTTATATATACACTTTGTAGCCGGTTGCCGGGTGTCGATGTCAGATTCGCCTTTTGTCACGCACGTTTGACGCGGCCCCACGGTTTCGACTCTTCATAACTTTCGATTAATTGTTTACGTCTAGCGAAATTTATGGAGTCGTTTCATTATTGCGTTAATGTTAGTAGAGATGCAGTCTATCGATTCATAGTAACAACTTTCAAAATTGTGTAATCATCGCAAATTAACAAACAATTGGCATACAATTGGAAAGATTGTAAGCAAACCGTTTTCGTATAGCAAGACTATTTATAGAATATATAATTAAATCTACTATGTTTGTAGTTCAAAATTCAATCAATATACTTGTTGATTTCATAAAATAGTGAAGTATCGATACTAAAGATAATATCCAGTGAGAGTTTACTTAGACAACAAATATCATGCAGTGCATCCCAAAGCCTCTCCTCGTTCTTCAAAACTAATTATCAATAGCCGCAACAAAGGCAACTCTAATCCAAGAGCGTTGGAGAAGGTCTCGGAAGCATCTGGGGGTAGTCGCTAAGGCGCCAGCTCGTATGTGCGTGTATATATACGGCAAGGGTCCAAGTTTCGGCCGGACCGCAGGGCTTAACGCGGCGGATTATGATACTGCACACCCCTTCTGCGAGTCTCTCTCTCTCTCTCTCTCTCTCTCGTTCTCTCACACAAATTACCTCGAGAAAACCGTCGCGGCTTTAACCCTAGTCCGGCGCTCGAGTTCCTGCACGCAGCAGTTGGGATGATGCCGCTCCTGCTGCTATACCGGGTTTACCTTTGCGGTGGGCCCCCGCACGCGACTGCGGCGAAGAGCCCAAAGTCCGAGGTGTCTGTGGCCTCGGTCTGCGAAGATTAAATTTTACGCGGATGCGCAACCGCTCGACCTCTTGTACACTTGGATAAAATGTATATATATACGCTCGCGCTCGTTATGTCTTTGTTTGTTTGTTGCGCTGGTGTACTTTATTTTGGGGAGATCGATTGTGTTCGAGGTGGAGGGAATTTGGAATTTCGCTCGGTTTTAAGTGTTGTGTATTTATTACACGCAAATATTAAATAATTTTATTAATTATTCGGTTTCTTCTAAAGAAATAAATCGACATTTCTTTACTACATAATGAATTATTATTATTGATGTATAGTGCTTGTTATAAATAGATTACATATGACTATAATTATACAGTGTATTTGCTGTAACGATCGATTCACGGCACTCGAGCTAATGTAAATAATGTGAATATTTACTTTTATTGCATCAAAAATACATATTGGTTCAAAAATATTGCCAAGGGAAATGGCAAGTCCCAAAGAGGATCACGCGGAGTTGGACGAAAATCTTCTTGTCGAAGCGCGTCCCGTTCGATCGCACAGCCTCTATAAGTATATGCCAATAGAATTCCCTCAAAAAGAATATGCGAACAAAAAATGTCATCCCCATGGTCAATAATACGATCAATTTTTCTCTATCAAATATTATAATAAATTCGAATCGTTAATAATATCTTTATAAATCTTGCGGTGAAAATTGAAAAATGCAATACTTTAATTGCTGACAGAAAGACAAGTACCGTGACATTACCGATACAATCGCAATAATAAATACGAGGAAATGAATTTGACGGTAGGAGAAAGTCTCACATCTCCTCCCTTTATTATCTGAAAACAATGGGCATGAATGGGCCACTATAGCCTGCAATAAATGGTTAATAAATAAAAACAACATCTTTATCTCGCGCGGGTATTCGCCTTATAAAGATTCGGGGGGCGAGGCTCGTCAGCAGCGGACGGAAGAAGCCGACGCCGGAGCGCGAGCCGTTGGCACAAAAGCAAAAGACACAGCACGTCGACGAGTCGGCCAGAGGTATAAGCGCAAAGCCAATGGAAGAGAGAAGCCGAACACACCGCGACGGTAAAAAGAGGTTCGGTTCCGGCAAAAACGCTCGGAACCCGATATGGAGCGTCTCTTTGCACATTGCACCCGTCCACACACACACACACACACAGACACGCGAATGCGACTGCTGCAGAAGGAATCGAAAATAAGTCCCCGATCGCAGTTCTTTATTATTTATAATTATGGATTTTTTCGCGTGTACGACTCGCGGCTAAATGATATTTAATGGAATATATGGTATAAGGGCAATTAAACGAGGGGAGGTGCAGGAAAAAAAGAGGTAAAAAGCACGCGTATATCCGCGAAACTAGAAATTCATCTTTGGCATTATCGGGGGGACTTTATTCGCGTGTATCGGGTAATTAGTTCTTGTCGTGGAGCGGCGACGCGCCGCTTTTGTGCAGGACGTCTCGGAAACGCGCGGCCGAGCCCCGATGCTTATTAAAGCTTAAAAGGTTTACGAGACTCGGCGGCACATGGCTTGAAAAACCGCGGCGATCGCGATTGATTTCTTATTGATGCATTATCGAGAAGGAAGGAGAACTATAGACTGTTGCCGCGCGCATTAAATGAATTTTACGTCCAATAATAACTGATTACGGCGAATCTCGAGATTGCTAAGTTAGGTTTCAATGTATACGTCGTAATTTTAAATGCACTCATGTAAAGTTAATTTATATATCGTTTCCAGAAATAATGCGCTGGTTATTTGACTAAATAAGTTATAATATTAAGTAATTTGAACTATGTTCATTAATTTTATATACTTATTTTCAGTACAATAACCATATCAATCTCAATTTACATAGAAGATATATTCGGCGAACAAAAATGAAACTATTTAATCGCGATACGCAGAACTGACAGCGCGAAAATTCTCGAGTCACAGCAGCAGCCAGGCACCCGTAACCCATAAATTATCACATCGACATCGACCAACTCGCCCATATCGCCATTCAGATCGTCTCGGAACAAGAAACTCGCGACGCGGCCACTAATCTCCCCACCTGTATATAACGAAAAATTCGAAGCCCTCCCGAAACTGAAATGTCACGCGGAATAAATTACGACAGGTGCCACAGTCTGCGCTGGCCAAAAAAAAAAACAACAACAGCAGCCGCGAAGATTCAGTTATATGCCGCGCGGAACGCAAAACCGGCGAAACGTAAAGTATGTCTTTGTTGGGACTCTGCAAAATTCTTTGGTGCATCGAAGGAGCTGCCCGTGGCTTTTTAGCCATGCGGGAGGGAGACGATGCCGCGCGGAATGTTGATGGCCCGTCATCGCGCCTGACACGGTTGATGCTTGAAAAGTGCGCGCGCGCAAAATGTCAGGGAGACAGAGAGAGACACTGCGACATTCCACGTGTGGCACTGCGCGCGTCTGCCCCGGAGCGATCGATTCGAGTGACCTGGAGAGAGACTTTTCGAGGTTGCGAGTCGAGGCTTCTCTTTTTTTATAAGAGCTTCTTTTTATGCTCGGAGGGGGGCTTTTTAGGCCGCGGCTGTTTGAAGGTAGCTTTGACGCGTGATGCGGCAGGTTATATTTCGCGAATTTGGTATTTTTTGAAGTGGTACTTTTTTAAAATAGATATATAGGTAATACAGTTAAAAAAATCAATTCTCTTTTAGCGTATACCGATGTCGAAGGAGTTCAAGCCTCACGACGTAAGTTTCGTAAATCTTTTGTATATGTAGGTTAGAAAAGCGTCGCACTATTTTAACCTTACTAAAGTTTCTTTCACCAAATGTTTATTCGTGTTTTGAAAAATGTTTTTAAAAATCTTCGATATTGGAATGTAGAAATATAAACATAATTAGCTTACCATTCGAATAGAGGAGCTGAAGGCGATACTGTATTCCGTTGTTCGTCTTCTGACCCTCGGATTCCTGCAACACAACCAACAAACACACAATCAGCATAAGAATTATCCAACAACCAAAAACACCCCTTACACACTAAAACCTCGCTTCCAAGAATAAGTCTTTATAAAAGCCACCGCATCTCAAGCTTAATTAATTACACGGCATGTGCATTCGATACGAGCCCCCCGTCCATCCGATTTCTCTTTTCCCGCTAACCATCACCAATCGCTCTCCTATCAGTCTAATAAAACGACTACATCTACATCGCTTCCCTTTTTGATTAATTAGACTCGCCGCGAAGGCATTAGAGCCACACACACACACACACACACACACACACACACACACACACACACACACACACACACACTAAGTATAATGTACGCAGTCGTCGACGCGACGCGCGAGCCACTCCATCTCCGCGCTAATTATTAATTTCTTGATGCGCTTGGTGGCATTAAGAGCGAGAGAGAGAGAGAGAAGCCGGTATACTGGCTCTGCCATTACGCATCGCGTGCATAATTATATATCCTGACGAGTCATGCATGATGTGTGTGGGTGCATCACATGCCATATGACTCGAGCGAGTCGTGCTGCTGCCGCTGCTGCTGTGTATAAGCGCACCCCCTTGTCTATATGTTCGCGAGCTTGATTCTCCTCGTGCAAGGGAGTAATGCATTTTCAACTGAGTATCGTGTGTGTGTGGGTTAAGGAGCGACGCGAAACTTAACTTTTGCGTGCGGTTGGGGATATTCGTGTCGTAGCTGGTTCTTAATTATGTCGATTAGCGCGGACGTTATGTTTGCGAGTGGATTGATGGATTTCTTTGGTATTTGACTCTGTGACGAATACATATAGTAATGTTATTGCTGGATTTATGACCAGTTTTATTTTATTAGGAAAAATGTATTTTAAAAACAACCTTATATATTCGAAATGCTTAGCCGCGTCTGTAATAATGAAGTAATCGCGGGGTTAAAAAGTATATCCGAAGAATTTCAAATGCGCGCAAAAGCTCGACGTTTAAACAAGGAAAAAATGCGGAAAAACTGATTCAAATTACAATCTCTTAGCTAAACGGAAAGCAGAGCCGCGCGCAATATTTAACATACCTTCGAGTTTAAAAAAAAGAAAGAGAGAGAGGGAGAAAAAGAGGAAAGAAGAGCAGTATAGCGCAGCACGCAGAAAAGAGAAAACGAGAGCAGCAGCAGCAGCAGCAGCAGCAACAGCGACGTCGGCTCTCCGAATTTTTCAGTCGCAAAAAAGGAAGAAGCGAAGACGAGGAGCCAGCGGTGGCGGCAAAAAGGCCAACGCGGCCGTGTAAGCGCCGGATTAAACGAAACCGGAAACGCGTAAATATATACAGGAGGCTCGAGTATATAAGAGAGCGAGACGAGCAGCCCGAAAAGCGAGAGAGAGAGAGTAGAGAGGGAGATAGAGGGATGCTGCTTCACGGCGTTCATCCGCTGGATGAGTTTATAGCCGTGATAAGCGACTGCTATATACGTACGCGTTTTCAGCGGAGCTACTCTCTACCTATGTATAGACACGACGTAAAGCAACCCCTCCAACCTCAACTCTCACCTTAAATAATTGAATGACGCGAAAATATGTAAATGCCGTTTTTCCTCTCTCTCTCTCTCTCTCTCTCTCTCTCTCTCTCTAGCTCCTACGCGACGATATAGCTATGTAGCTGTAGTGGTTAGCCGGTGGATGTCGGTGGGTGGAGGAGGGAAGAGTTCCTCTCTCTCTCACTCTGTGGGTTGGTAAAGGTGGGGGGTGATGTATGTCCGTGGTGCATGACCCTAATTAATAGGGAGGCCACGCGCGATGCAACTGTCCGCCGTGCCGTGAATTATATAGCATACACGCGGGGGGACGGCGAGAGAGGAGGGACGAGAGAGAGAGAGAGATAGAGAGAGTGGATTATGGAGCGATGCAGGGGGGCCGCCGTCGGCCCAACATTTTGTAAACATTGACACGTGGTTGTTGTTGCTAATTGTTGGTAATTTTCGCTGGCACTTTTAATTTAAGCGTGCTGGGAATTCGTCTCTGCGCTTTTACATTGAATTGCGGTAAACTTATAAACGATTGTTTGTGCAGAAAGTACACGGAGAGAATTCTCATATAAAACTTATCCTGGAAGTAACGGTATTTTTGCTAAAATTGCTGTTACCTAAGTACTGTTGGCTAAATTTTCTATTCGTTAATATGTATGAAGAAAAAAAAAAATAAAAATTGTGCAAATTTAATGTGAATTCTTATCTAACGTGTCATTGCAAATTTTACTCGTAGCGACTAATCGAAATGATACGGAAGAGCGCTCCCTATCTTTCCAATATTGGCGACGAAAGAAAACAATAATAATTCAGGACGCTCAAACTAACCTGAAAAATAATCTAACATGGATTACACTTTTGGTGAATATAATTAGTGAAGATGATTAGGCTCTGGACACTTAAGAAGGGAGGGGAAAAAATATAGAAAATAACATTGGTTACTACATCTATATATATGAAAAAAAGGAACAAATATGAGGAACAAAACATTCTCATATGTATAGCTATAGTTATCGATGTTATTCTTTCATCTGTTCCTTATATTTATTCCTATTCTCCTTTCTAAGTGTTCAGTCCATTACGTCGAATTTCGTATCGTATACAGTTTAAAGGTTTAAGTATTAGGTTTAGAATTAACGAACAGATTTCGATGAAATTATAAATATAAGTTATATATGATAAATTTTTAAGTTGAACTGATAAATATATTTTTATCGGTCTTAATAATAGTGGCAATCAGATTACCCTTGTTTAAAATCACCCCCGTACAATCTGTAATACATTTAAATTAATTAGAACCTGAAGTAAACCCTGTTAGCAAAGGACAATCTGACTGCACCCCACCACCCAAAAATACCCAAACTTCCCGACGTTTCTAATTTAAAATTTTTAAGTTGTTTAGTACCTTTACTAATGAGATATTAATAAAATAAATTTTTGCAATTTAACATTGAGTCTTATTTACAGTTGCATTTTTCTAGACTTTTAGCTTGAACTGTATAGTTATTAACGAACGATTTACTAAAAAACTTTTACACCCAATAAAAGAATATATAGAAAATATTTTGAGAGCTTGTGCAACTCGCTAACTTAACTATAAAACTTATAATTTATGTTTTTTTGTGTAAAATAGCTAAGTTTAAGCAGAATAACCTTCATTATCTAAGATAGCGACCACGTCGTATTTTTTGACACAGCGCGCGTCGTTTTAAATTAATACATAATGTGTAACTATATAATGATCTAATAAAATAACGTTAATCAAAAATATTATTTGAAATAATCAATAGAAAGGCTGTTGCAACTTTTTTTTGTCTTCTTATGTACCTGATAAACCTCCTTAAATCATAAACTCATTCGCGCAGTTCAAAAAGGTCATAAAAACATATGGTATATTTACATAGCTTGACGATGACAAAGCAAAAATTTGACATCCATACAGTTTGAATAATTAAGATCTTGCTGATATTTGAGGGTAATATTTAGAAAAAAAATTCTCTCCGTGTATAGATCTCCTGTAAGCGATATATTTTTAGCTTATCAAGTAGCTAATTATAATTAAGTGGGTGAGGATATTTATTTACTAACCTGATCCTTTTCGACGAATCCGATGAAAGCCGTTCTCTCGATCTCTATCGGCTGACCCGATCGATCGTAAAGGGCGATAACAAAGTGAAAGAAGTTACTTTTCCTTAGATTACTGGGCGGCTGCTTCTCGAAGTGCGCCCTTCCCACCACAGCCCTATTTTAAACAAAAAAACACAATTTTTTTACAAGAAATTCAACATTATCGTAGACAATACATATATTTACGCGAATTAAACATTGTACAGTACATTGCAATAGTTGCAGTATGTTCATTCATTCGGAGTTAAAGGGAAGACGTAAACATTTTTAATCAATATTTTTCGTTCTATTTAGACAGAAATACAAGCTTAGCTCTTGCTATGAAATATATAACAATTTAAAAAAAGGTGCTAATAACGTTCCAAAACTCATCTCGTATAAATATATAAGGAATTATATGAAACGAAATCGGGGATAAAATCGATGTTTGAACGTTGAATCTTCGAGAGCGTCCAGATCAGGCCACGGAGGTAAGATAAACGCGCCTAGGGGGTCCAGCTACGGTGGGCGCAGGTGGCTCTCCTCGACGCCTTAAAATCCCATTAAGGTCTCATGTGCTGAGATTAGGCTCTGGCGATGCGACCGGACTCTCTCTCTCTCTCTCGCTTCTCTCACTGCCATCTTTGAGTAATGGCACGGAAAGTCCCTCCCCACAATCGAACTGCCCCTTAACCCCGAGTTCCACTACCGGTATACATATACATATATATACGCGACTTGACACAACACCGAATTTTTCTTTGTTCCTGTATCGAATTTGTATCAATACTCTATTTCGAATAAAATTTATTCTATTTATTTTTGCGACTTTCACCAAAGCCGAAGATAAAATACGCGCGAGAATAGAAGAGCAGCGGTGTATATATATATATATATATATCGTTAGAATTAATTCCAAGAATAGAGTCGAAGAAAAGGAAAAGGAATCCGTGACAGTGGGCCAGAAGGCGGAATACATCCGGAATAGCGCATGTGTGCACGTGTGCCACGTATATAAAGCCGAGAGAACGGCCCTGGAATATAGGCGGCGGGGAATTCGGGAAAGTGGCCCGCACACCACCGCGAGAACATCGGAGCGTATATACCGGAAATCCTCGAGAGGCCTGCCATCACTCATCTTCGAATCCACCGCCATCCGCGCCTCTTCTTCGCCTGCAACGAGCGAGGAAACGTGTACATATACCTATACGTATGTGCGGCGGCGGAGGAGGAGGAATCGTAACGGAGCCGCCGCGCAGTAGTACACACATCCGAGAAACAATTTGGCAACAATTTTTCAAACTGTCAAAATAGCATATAGCCCCTCACCCCCCCCTCCCAAACTGGAATATTCCTCTGGGGCTTTTCCTCGCGCGCGCCCCTCTTAGCCCCTCCTACTTTTTCCTCGTCGCTTACTTTTTGTCGCCCGCGCGGGTATATAAGTCTCGACAAGTTGGTGCGCGGATGAGTTTGACGAGTCGTCAAAGTTACATCCTTTTTCTTTCGCTTTGATGAGTGTTCCTTGAAATTAGGGAGGTAATTGTGACAAATTTAGCTCGAGAGTTGAGTTTACCACTTTTGTGTGCCTTCCGATGAGTTTCAATTTTGTTTAATGATTTGCAAATTTGAGTAATTCAGCAAAAAAAAAAGTTATACTTTCAAACTATAACAGCGGTGAGAATTACAGGACGATTAGATTTACATTCACTGAAATTAAGAAATCATAACTATATGTAACGTTAAATCCCCGTTTTAGCAGTAATAATTAGTAGTGCGTTATGAGCGTGATATTTCATGCTTATGCGACAGCGTGAACGAAACCGAATGGGACTAAATAAAAGGGTCTCTCGCGCGGAAACCCTCATAAATCCTCAAGCACGGAAAGTGCAGATAAACAAGCCGTGGAGGGCGGTGCAAGCCCGCGCAAATAAAAATAAAAAATACCAAACGCGCATATCCCCGATACATCATATAATTTTCAGGTCAAATCACGGCATACACGCGGAACAATAAAAAAAAAAAAAACTGCACAACTGTGGCATATGTATATTGAGTGCGCGAGCATCCTGAATCACTCGTTTATTTACGGAGAAAAAAAAAACGATTGCAACTACGATCAATTGCCCGCGCTCGTCCGCCGATTTCACGCTGAAAATCGGATTATCGGCGCGCGTTGTGCGCGCCTCCGGGTGTTTATACGGCAAAAAAGCGCGAGCGAGAGAGAGAGAGAGAGAGTGAGAGTGAGAGGGGAGGAAGGCGTCACGAAAATGAATAGCGGCAGTTTTGCAGTACATTTGCGAAATAAACGATGGTATCGGCTGGTGCGTTTGTCACGCGGGTGTATATACACAGAGAGGAGAGTTTCGTCGTGTATGCGCGACGCGGATGTGTATATAGGCATCGATTATTGCGACGTCGATATGTTTCTCTTAGTGGCGATCAATCTGCGTGTAGGTCGAGCGCCGAGGGTTCTCCGATTCTCTCTCTCCCTCTCTCTCTTTTTTTTCCATTCGTCGAATTGATAAATCGCGCGCTCTGTCTATTGCTTGCTCGCTCGCTCTCTGTGTTTTATTGCGCGCTGTTAACCGATAACGACTTTAATTGAGCTGCGCGTACAACCGATACTTTTATTGTGCATTTTGTACCTTTTTTTGCTATATTATTCACGTAACACGAGTACACCGATATTATGCATTAATCAAGAGTGTTTAACGAAACGGACGATCGAAAAACGAGGAATATGCGAGCCTAAAAAATTCGATTTACAAACAAAATCTATCGCGTAATTCTTTATGCTGATTTAGCGGCGTAAAATTTGCATTGTTCTTTTCGTGTACAGCTTTCATGCGGTGCCGCGAGGGATCAGACAATACCAGTGGCGAATATCTCTCTCTTTCTCCCTCCGCGTTCGGCCGGAATCGATTAATCGACGTACGTACACCGCACCGTCGAAAGTTTTAAAACATCGCCTGCGAACCCCATCAGCGGTGCGCGCCTGCAGCGCGAAAAATCGAGAAGAAAAGAGTGTGTACGAGGTGGTATTTGTATCTTTGCGAAAAGTGAACAAGTGGATGGGATGATCGTCTATTTGCGCTAATTTAAGGGCTTGACTCAAATTACCGAAATTATTTGGCTGCGAGGTATCGGCATTGACATTGAGTATATTGAAACAGTGGAGTTTTAATTTTTCAATGGTGCTTACATATTAATAAAAGAGTTCTAACCTTAACTATATATAAAAATATAAAATTAAACGAATAATTTGATTAGTGTAGGGCCCATCATAAGCAGCATTACGTGAACGCGAGGAAAAAGCTTGTCGGCAAACGCAACGAAGTCCGCCTATAGATAAAAGCGATGAAGATAAAAAATGAGAGAGAGAGAGAGAGAGAGAGAGCGCCAGAGGTGTATATATATAGTCGCAATGCGATCGAGCGAGATGAGAGGATGAGGAAGAGCCGAAGGGTGGAAAAGTCGTAGTCGAGAGTATATGGGGGGTAGGGAGGAGAGGAGGAGGTAGAGAGTATATACGGGGTGAGGGTCGTGATATACTGGCCGTGTCGATAATTATCGGTGGCTGATTAACCGGCTGGCGGTTCGCGCCCCATAACTCTCGACGTCCGATTATTTTGTCTCCCTCCCCCCCCCCCCCCCCCCCCCCCTCCCTACCGCCTCCCGCTCACCCCCTCCGCCCTCCCCCCCTCGTCTCTCCACCACGTCCCACCTTTCTCTCTCTCTCTCTCTCTAGCTCTCTCTCGGCATGCACCAATTCCCACGTAACGTGTGTGCGGCTATATCGCGCGCAGTAGGCGGAGCGCAAACATATATATATATACACACGGCGCGGCGGGTATGCATACATAGGCAGAGAGAGAGAGAGAGAGAGAGAGAGAGAGAGAGAGGCTTATGTGTATATATGCACGTTGAGATTTCGCTGTCGAGCCGCGAGTTACGCGCGATCGGCTCGTTGTTTGATTAATTACCGCGATTAGATCATTAATTCGGCTGTAATTAAACGGTCTAGCGAAGCGCAAAAGTAAATATAATTGGTGCGGCGCGAGGTGTTCGGCCGTTCTGCAACGAGGGATTTTTTTTTGTTATTTTTTTTTTGTTGATGGTGATGCGAGTTTGGTTTGGGTGTGGGTGAAGTTTCGGTTCCGCGTCTTAAAAGTGGAGGTTAAGAGTTATCCGTTGATAAGAAGCCCAAAAATCATGTCATTATCGTGAAATCCAGTAGGCACGAGTCCGTTGAACAGTTGTCGAATTTAATATATAACATTTCTTTAGTAAAAAGGGAATCGAGTTTCTATCATAAATAAGAATTACTTCATTTAAATGAAATATAAGTCGGTGATGGTATTCGAAATACGTTAAAATGACACTATTCGTATCATAACTTGATAAACCGTGTTGACGCTATACAGAAGCGGGTACAGTCACGTCATTGCCCAGTATCGAGATAATACGGAATCGCAACCGGGCACACGTCCCTTAATAGACTCTCTTTCCTCGTCGTATCGACACTCTACGCCAAATTCGCGGAGACTCCAGCGCAATTTAGGCACAGGCTGTAATAATAATAGTAATAATATAATGCGAGCTCATGCACTGGAGGCCACTTGCACCAATACGCACTGCGTCCAAGCTCTATATTAAGCGACGACTGTTTTTCACCTCGTTTCGACTGCACGCCTCGGTCCTCCAACTCTATGTTCTATATCTGTGTGTATAATGGAAGAAGCGTATACGATATAGTCGTTATATGTATTATATATAGCGATATGGAATTGTTTGCGTTCTCGCAGTCTCGCAACCGTTTATATCTGAACTATTTTGTGCGAGGGACTGATTCGGGTTTGGAATCGTAAGTGCCTTTGCGTTGCGACCGTGTTGTGCTGCTGACGGGAAATTTAACGTTGATAATGCTCTTTTATGAGCCGTCGAATTATCTGTTTTTTTTTTATTTATTATTCATTCCATAAGCCGAGAATTCGTGAATAAAGTTAAACGACAATGAGTCGAATTCTAATACGTTCACTGTCATAATTTAGATAAAAATTTCACCAAACCAATTTTTATCTGTATACGAAAAAACGAACAGGAAATTTTTTAGAGCCCGCGAATAGTTTACTCTATTGCAAAGGAGCGGAAGACAACGGATCTCGGCAATACAAGTGCGAAAGGGACGACAACACATCGGTGTACACACACACACACACACACACACACATAGATATCAAGGCGACACGAGCGCATCTCCGTTCCACTGTTTACAAGCGCGCTTGTTTGCAGACGCGTGTGTCTGTGTGTTATACCTCCGCCCGCTCACACGTCCACGACGTGGCCTCACGTAGTATAAACGCGGCTATACGGCAGAGGTGATAATTACGCGCGCGATCCCCGTTTATCGCGTAATTTGCCACGTATACGCTTTTGCGAGAGTCGAGTATGTATATTTGTGTGTATGTCTGTGGATGTGTGTGTGCATGCGGAGTCGATAACGATTACCGCCGATGTTCGCTCGCCGCGTATTACAGTCGCGCGCGCGCGGCTCTGCCGTTTTGCCGAGTTGCTGTGTGTGAGCGATTCGAGCTTTCTTTTTTCGAACAATGCGTATCGAGTGGCTTGTATTTGATAGTTTATCGTTTTGTGGATTAAGAAAATAAATAATGACTTGTATACCACGTGTAGAGACGCACAACTCTAACGTTCTCCGATATCTATATAAGTATTTGCATTATTTGCATAATAAAGCTTCATATTTTCGATATGCACGGTTGAAAATCAAGAGAGAAAATAAGAAATTCGAATACAAAGGTTTACGAGACGCCAAGATCATTCGCTCCATCCCACTTGCAATTACAACAGCCATTTCTATTATGTAAAGTAATCGCCGAAATTCAAGTAAACACTCGGCTGCAACAAATCCCATTTCTTTGCTGTACCAGCCAGAAGCAGCGGAGCTCGCAGGTGCTACCCACTCCAGATATATATATGTATATATAACAGAGAAGGGAGAGAACATTCGTTGTGTTCGCGCGACGACGACACAAAGCAATCGGCCCGGGAGAATCGCAATAAATCTGCGCGGCGGCCGGGCGCTAATGCACGACGCTGCGCTGAGGCAAGAGAGAGAGAGAGCGAGATAGAGAGGATGCGCGGCGAGCGGCGGCGCACAGCAGAACCCGGTGCTGCTGCTGCTACTGCACCAGCCTGAAGACTACATTTATGCGGTAGGCCGCCATGATTCATATAATGCGCGCAGCAACCGCGAGAGATAATGAGCAATTTGTAATATATCCGAATATAATCCGGCGGTGAGTCTGTATACGCCGCGCTAGCTTTATTTAGAGCTTTGAGCGGCAATTATTGCCTCTCGTTCCTCGATTTATCGCCCGTTCTTGCGTGCAGCACGCCAGACTTGTTTATTCCATGATATTGGCTTTTCTGGCTTGTTTTTTTTTTCGAATAAGTTTTATACGAGCGCTGAGGGTTTGCTTCGGTACGCGCGGTACATAATTCTATTTATTGGCTTGGAGAACATAAAAATGTTATCGGCATGGATATACTTTTTTTTTATAAAATGGATTTAATTTTTAGAAAATTGATATTGTAAGTCTTAGTAGATCTTACGATTAGGTCACGAAATTTATAAATTAAACATAACGGTTGTGAGCAATAAAATTTCCAAGCTCATTTTTAATTGCTATAGAATGCTGTTCGGGAAGTATACTTTATATTTACCTAAATTCAATTAAATCACACACCTTATCATGTACACTACGAAAATCACTTGTAAATTCATTCTTACTTCGGACTTATTCTAACTGTAGCTTACGCACATACAATAGAGAGGTACGCATATTAACGCTCACGTAAGGATAGATGCGCTTTGATTATCGAGGAATAAATCCGAACGCGAAATATTTAATATTTACATACACTATTTACCTTATTTTGACATTTATTTTTCCTGATTAATTTAAATTTCTTATAGTGCCTCTTCTTACAAAAAAAAAGGAAAATAAATATTACAATAATTTATTTCGTCTACATATACATAACACTACATTTTTTCTCAATTTCATAACAATGAGAAAGCCAAAAATCGCAACAATTCATGTAATCGGTATATAATGTCAGCGCAATTCCGTAATTCAATGGAACGTAAGCGTTTGTATAGGAGCGATGAAGAGCGCTTTAGTCGAAACGCTCCATTCGACTTTTAACCCGTAGAAAGCGCGTTGGAGGTGGTCGGTGTGCAGTCGACGCCTCGATGTTGCGGCTCTCGTCTTATTAGAAGCGTAACTTTTTCACGGGGTTTTAAAAGCGCGCGCTTGCGCCCTCTTGACTTTATGTCCATGCTAGCCGGGAAAGCCCCGAGTCGACGAGAGAAGTTTTAAAACACTTTGGAAGCTTTCCGCGACGCCTCGTTCGCCTTCCTTCACGCGCGCCCGAGACTCTTCCTCTCGACTCGGCGTAAAAGTAAATTGTTCGCTTTATCGGGGGGGACGAAAGCGAAAGTTTACGGCCGTACGGCACGAGGTGCTCTGGAAAATTTTTCACACGCGCTCTTGATAGATAATTTTTTCGATACGCTGTCGGGGTGTGAATGAACGCAATCTTTCCCGGGGATTATGTGTTTTGTAATAACGACGATACCTGCTTTTTTTATTCAAACGCAAAGGACTTTGTGAAACAGCTGTAGTCGAGGATCAAAATTGCTTTGAAAGTGTCTAATGTTAAGAAAAATTCTATGTAAAATTTTATCGAAAATTTGATTTAATTTGTACGCATATCATAGTCTTTGTAGTATGATATGTAAAATCATTCAGTTTTTTTGAAAACAAAACCTTTTCAAACAGATATACTAAATTATAATATAGCTTATGCACGATAGTAAATATAATCGTGAAAAAAAACTTCTATTTTATCTTTCTGTAGTGAAGGCTGCTTCTACTTGGAAAAAAGGTAGACTCTACCTTCTCTTTCAAGTAACTTTAGTGTTATAATGAACAACTTGTTTAAGCTGCGCCAAAAAACGTTAAATACTTTTGAAATTATTTGCATCGAATCATAAAGCTTACCAGCACGTTTAAAAAAAGTATTCCATTCAACAGAAAAAAGAAACTAAATGATTTAACAATTCAGAGCTCGAACGATTAATTCTCTCAACAAAGCGTCAATTGCCAAACAAAACTTTACCTACGATCCAGGCGCGCAAGTCTCAAAATGTACACACCCCACAACACAGCATTAACTCGATTGCCGGCGCACTCCTCCTCGCTCCGTCAGTTAGTTAAGAGATACGGGATTAGCGAGAAGTACACTATATAGAGCAGCAGGCGCACTCGATTCGGTGACGGACTGTGTTTCAGGAGAGGCCTCTCCTCAGCTCCTCTTTCTCACGTCGCACCCGCTGTCAAATGCTGCTGCTCTGCGAATTTAAGGCGGACGAGCAAGTGGAGCGAGAGGGACACCGCAATAAACTTGCGCTTTATCGTTTCGCTGTTTCGTCAACGTGACTTAGTGACTCGGGGAATGTATATACGGACGCGCGGCGCGAATCGACCAGTCACGCGTCTCTTCTACAGCTTTATTTTCTGTTAGGGAGGATTTTTTTAATCGTCTTTTGTTGGCGGTTTTTATTTTGAGGGGAATCGAGCCTGTAAATATTGGCTTTATAATTTGAATCAGTGGCGGTTTTTTGAGAATAGATATTTTGTACTTGACGGATTTGTTTTAAAGTGTTTGTATGTACTTTTGAAGAATAAATAGCTTGTATTTTTTTTGAACATTCCTTTTTTTTGGTTATTACTCTATGGACTCTTTTAAATTTTTACACATTTTTAACAATACTAACGTATAAAGGAAAACAAAGCAATATTTGTCGAAACGTCACAATGAACATGAAAAATATATATAAATATTTCCTATACCTAAGTATATGAGCTTAAACAACTTTTATACTTTAGATTTAAAGAAAAATCTTGGAAATTTATTCTTCCTCGATACAGCATATAATCCTTTGTCACTTTGTAATAATAGATTTTTTAAATAAAAACAATACGTAAAACTACAGAAGACTTTATTTTTCCATAGATCAGATAATTATTTTACTTAAAAAGATATTTTATTTACAAAACGATATACTTTGAAACTAAATATTTAAATAATGCATTATCTCACGATAACGAGAAAAAGAAATTATAGATGTTTTTTTCTGTAATTAATGGTAGAACGAATCTTTTTCGTCAAATAAATTTGTACGTGGTCCGACGGTAAACTGCGCTGCCCGTCGGACAAGAAATGTACATATTATCAATGTATAACATAAGTTCTTTTTTATTGCCACTGAATAAAATCTATGGAATAGTAATCAGAAAGTATTATATTTTTCTTTTACTAAATTTACTTTAAAAATTTTGAAAGTATTTTTTCAGAACTCTTTCGTTTGTTACATTTTCTGTATTAAAGGACAAAAATATTTTTTCCCACTCTTAGCATTCGAAGTAAAACTAAAATTAATTGCAAAAATATTTTTTACTTTACTGATAATGACCCAAAGATTTTTCACTTTGAATAAATGCCGTTGCGATCAGAAAACATCCTTCTGCGCACGTCATCTTTAAAATATGTTCTCTAGCAAGGTCAAAAATTCTCTCAAAAAAACCATCCCTCCTCGCACACTCATCGAGAAAAAACATAGCAGTAAATAAGAGGTACTCACGATCCATTGTCGGCGAGAGCAGGCTGGGGCCAGGCTCTCGGCACCGGCTCCTCCTTGAGTATCTGCCTCATGTCCTGGGGCGCGAAGACGAGGGGCGCCCTCGGGTGGTGATGGGGCGGAGGCGGTGGAGGCGCCACGCTCGCCCCGTACAGCTTTCTGCCCCAGTGTCCCTCGAGCTCGACCGGACTCCCAGCTCCGGCGGTGCTCCCGGTCCCTCCACCCGCTGCTCCCAGTCCCAGCCATGGCGACCCCCCAGCACCCACGATAGTGGAGCTGGGCAGGAGGCTGTTCCACTCGTCGGAACGCGTCGTGAGGCCGTAAGCGTAGCACTCGTTGGGACTCGCCGCCGCGGCTGAACCCGCTAGCTGTTGGCTGTTGGTGCAGCTGACGCGGGCGTTATGGGGCCGCTGCGCCGTCGCGAAACCCCTGCACCATGCCAATCTGCCGCGTAGGTGCTCGTGACGCTCCTGCTGGTGCTCCTCGGCTACTTGATCGTTGCCCTCGTAGCCCACGGCCGCCTCCTGACTGCACTCCTGCACGTTCTCGTGGAGCTTCAGATTTACTTACGCGCGCGCACAACTCCGAATTATTCAACTCCGCTATCAACACCTGCACAGTTTTGCCTTAGCGCTATAATAGCTTCTTATTGTCACTCGTTGTCCTATCAGCTATATAGTTCACACTGTTGTTGTCGAGCTGAGAAACACAACCACGTGGGTCTGGGACACGCGAGTGCGTCGCGGCGGCGGTCTACCTATGGTACTATATCCCACGAGGCGAGAGGGAGAAGAGAGAGAGAGAGAGGGAGAGAAAGAGATGCGTCTGGAGTCAACCGGCCGATCGTGCGGGCACTGGAGTGTCGTTTGTAGCAGTAGCAGCGGCAGCAACCTCTCCTTAACAGCTCCTCCGATGACGATACTCCGGGATTACGGCCACGACGCGGTGATCGCGTAAAACACAAAAAGCCCCGACGCGCCCGTATACTCGCGCGTACGTGTGTATAGATATAGATATGTATATATCACGTATATACCGGTGTACGTGTATACGTGTTTAAAGGAGAGCGATAAAGGAGGCGAGAGAGCGAAGTAGGCGAAGGCGCGAGCGCGCGCGCGCACACAGCTCTCTCCACTTGGCCGCGGAAGTCCCCAGCCGCGCGTTGCTTCCCGTTACGGCGCCGCTTGTCGAATGTGTCACGGGCTGGCGAGCCGGCGTGCCCGAGGGTCCCACGGGTCGTCCGCAGCAGCAGCAGCGCAGCGGCAGTAGCGAGCTGCGGCGCGCGCCTCTCCCGTCTCTCGCTCCTCGTAAGCGGCCAGGGGGCGGGACCGAGTCGCGAGATGCTTCGGCGCGTTGAGCTTGGCTGGGTGGAGCCTAGGAGCCTAGGCAGCCAATGGGCGAGGGGGAGATGGGCCAATGGGGAGAGTGCGCGGACCGCCCAGACCAATAGGAGTCGGTCGGGGAGTGGGGGGTGGGCGGGTCGAGGTGACGAGGACTGTGGCGCCGCGGCGAGGGTGAGCCCGGAGGCTGTGGTCCATTGCGGCTCAAGCCGTCGACGCGGATGGAGCGCGAGCGTCCGATGCTCCGGGGTTGCGAGGGTGCGCGCGGATAGTTAGGGGGTTCCGCTTCTTGGGGTGGTTGGGCTTGAGGGATTTTCGGGGGGTCGGTTTACGATTCATGTTGTGGATTTTAAATTGTTGGAGTTTTCATGATTTGTAAATTTGTTCTTGTTAAATCTATTGGCTTTGCGGTAGATTCGGAGAGTTTGAAGCTAGCTTTTTTCGTTATCGTGTGGTTTTCGTTTTGAAAATAACTAACGTTTTTGTTACGCGTTGATGCAAGTACCGTTACAAATGGAAATTTAAATTAGCCAAAAGAACCATGGGTTATGGAAAAAATTCATTACAATTTCTAAGACTGTACTTTTTGGATAAAAGCATTGATTCAATCTAAAACTTTTATAGTCAAACTTTAATTTGTATTTTATCTTTAATTATCATTGTATGAGTATATCTTTTTACTAAGTTCCAAGTACCATGAATACCAAATAGTGTAAATCAAATACCAGAAGTAGAATATTTCTATCTTTAGTTAACATTATTGTCACGAATATTATACATTTAGTTATAGAAAGAATAAAATTTGTGATCATTTATGTACATAGATAATTAACAAATTTTACAAGTGTGTACGTTTTTGCATAGAAATTTTCAGTGCCGACATAACTAACATTATACCACTTAAATAATACACTTATGAATTAGTGTTAAAATCTTATATTTATACAAATGTATTTAGTTTTTTTTAGGTACTGTTTGGGTAACTGTTTAGGTAACTGTCATATTAAAATAAATACTTCTTTGTAAAAATTTGACGGTAAAAGGTATGACTAATGTTAAATAATTTAACAGAATATCCTTGTTTCAATTTATCTCATTAATGTTTCTTCATAACCGCGGTATCCATTACACATACCAACAAAAAAAGTGCATCCGCGCAATTAAGCCGCTTATATCGCGTCCACCCATAAAAAAAGCGCCGACCACTTAGTTGCAATAAAGAGGAAAAATTTCCCGTCGATTCGGAAAAAGCCTAGAATTCGTTTTTCAATTCCCAATACTTAGAAGTCAATTAAAATTCCAGCGAACGAAAAGCCGACCGCCCTCGTCTTCCACCAATAAAAAAAAAACAAGAATAAGAAACGCACCAACGAGCCAATAAAAAAGTCCGCCTCATCAACGAAACCACGCCACGAGAAAATACCCTGTACACACAGATGCGGTAAACACTAAAAGCATTTGGCGCGCAATATCGAAATCAACCCGTCTCTCTTTCTCTCTCTCTTATATACATATACAGGCAACGATTTCCGTACGTGCACTGTAGCCGTTTCTCTCGTCAATCGTTGTGCGCGGTGAAATATATGAACTCGCCGCGATTGCAGCAGCCGCGGTTGTATAGCCTTATTTATCTCGCGCGACGTACGATGTCGATAAGTCTTGCACGCGTGGACAGACGTCACGGGCCGCGGTAAATCAGTTGGTGCGGCTTGATGCAGTTGACGAGTTGCGCCGAGAGGACGGACGGGAATGCCAGCTTCTGTCGGGGCGTCCGCGCGTTGTCGTCGGCGGTACAGGTGAGCACGAAAGTCCCGGGGAGGAAGATTGTTTGCTGCCGAGCTCTGTAAGTGTAGAAATTTACGTAAGCCTGACGAGGAAAGGCGGAGGTTCGGTGAAACGGATTTTATTATCTAGACATGCAAGTGCCATGTAACATGTTATATAGATTTATACGTGCAGCCATCTACTTTCCATTTCTCAATTCTATTATAATTTTATTTCAAAAGCTATAATAATATTAGACTCTGTTCGAAATAAAACTGTTGCTAATATCGTGAATTATTGGGCGCCTTGTATAAATTACTTATTATCTTCTATTTTCCTTAATGTAGGTATATCAGGCAGGATGTACGAGCTTCACTTCTAGAATCATCAAATTCACGCATATTCTTCGCCCCGCATCCAAAGGAAAATCATCCGGACTTTTGTCGTATACTGTACGGAGAACAAATCGAGCTGAGCAGGTGCCGCGTCAGATCGGAGGAGCAGAGGCGCGACACCTCATCGGGGCGATCGGCTTTTTGTCGAATCCTCTCCGGCACGCCGATAATCGTCTACCAGTGCAGCAACGCGGGCAACCGACTATAAGGAAGAACGGGGCCTGCCTGCACATCTCGAGCGCGATTTCTCCCCCCGGACTGATCGCGTTCCATCGCCTCGGCCAAAAACACACCGAGGTGACGATTATCTCGCGCGCCTCTCTCCTCTGCGGCTACGGTTTCTTCCTCTCTCTCTCTTCTTTGTTTTTGCACCTATCTGGATACGGATACGTGCCATTATATGCGCTACGTGTATATACGGAGATTCGACGTACGCGATCCTATGCACAACCTGCAGTGAGGTGATTCGAATAAGCTATTGCGTATAAAACGTGTATGTTTGTTATCGCGATACTTTATAAATCGAAGTGTATTTTTATTTTTGCGAGACCGAATCGCTGCTTTATTCGTATCGTCGTAAATATTCAGTGCTTATGAATTCCATATTTTCATAATCTTAGTTTGTATTATACAACCACGAGTGATTTGTTTGAGCTGTGATTATCATAAAAAGTAGTTTCGCGTTTAATTTCATATTAACACCTCTTTTATGATTCATTTTATATAGGTACCTCGCAAACTAAGCATGTAATCTTGGTCTGGGAACATTTTCTACTGCACCTCGACATTCAACCACTCAAGTATATCAAACACTAGAATATTGATAAATTCAATTCAATTCGCGCAAATTCCAGTTCCGCGATCTTGCAAAATTAACGCGCACCTCGCCACAGCCCATAATCACGTAATCCAGGAAGCGAACAAAAAAAAAAGAACTTTTTTTCCAGTTCCTCATTCATCTATTTCGCCAGGCAGAGAGCAACAGCGTCCGTCCACGGCCGATAAAAGCTCCGGGAAGAAGTAAGTAATTTCGCGGATGACCGATATACACATCCCATATCTTACGCAACGCCAGAGTCACGTCAGACGCACCGAACGTATACTCGCTTACATCGTCAGGCTAAAATATACATAGAGCGAGCATATACTTACACGCAACCGCGAGAGCCGGGGCTAAGTGATGGATCGGAGTTTTCGGCGCGTGGAGAGAGGAGAATCTTCTCTTCGTGCATAGCGCGAGTGTGTATAGAGAGAGAGAGAGAGAGAGAGAGAGAGAAAGAGTGAGAGTGTCGGTCGTTCGGGGACCTTAGCCAAGCCCCAACACGGGGCGGCACTCGCTCTCATTATCCATACGCGCGTTATGTATAAGGTAGGTACCTGCAGCACAGAGGCGGAAGTGCGCGCGTGTCCCCCGTCTTTAAGGCTTATGTATATGCGTAACTCGCGCGCTCCGCCGTTCGGAAACATGCCTCGTTCGCTGACTTTACGAGGCTCTTTGCATCCCAGCTTTTGCGCGAGACCCGTGTACAGAAGCTGCCTGACTTGTACGCCTGCCGGCTATGGAGAGCTGTATGTACATGCTGCGCGAGTATTTAGCCAGGTGCTTGTAGCGAGGTGAATTAAACTTGTCGCTTATTCAAAATTTTATGCATTCGAGATTTTAAATATCTAGCCAATGCATCGAGTATTGCAATTGTTATAGCGTTACCAACGAGCGTCTTGATTAATTCTTTTATATCGATTTCTAAAGCAATAACAGAGCGACTGTTACTAAGTAGAAAAAGAACGTCATGCTCTCCTTAAAGTGAGTTTATATTTATTTCAATATTAAACCGACATAGTCCTATATGTATATACAATATAAAATTTAAACTAAATACAAAATAATAAATATATAATAAGTAGATCTAGTATAAAGACACTAAATTGAAATTAATACCTAGCAGTTAAAGTTTTTAAAGAACACTTAAATATCTCTAAAGAATCTGAAGATGAAATGTGGGACGAAAGAGTATTACACAGTTTCTTAGTGCAATTCAATGAAGAGTAAAATTCAATATTTGAATTAGAAGACCTTTCCAACGCTATTCTATACATAAAAATAAAGAAAAATTGACACTACTTCATTCACAATAATTGATAAATATATATGATATAACAAAGCTTATTTTGAATAATAGTCACATTTGGAATCACATAGGCATAGCCTAGTCAAAATCTAGCAGATACCTAAATCAAGAATAATCCGAAATAATTTAATTGATTTCGAAAAAAGATCACCTTTCACTGATTTATTATTTAACGCGAATTCGTTTAGATAATTAATTTTCAGATTATGAAGAGTAGAAGTTTGGTATAGCAGCCAATTCAGACTTTAACCACACTAATCTATCAGACTAATTTTTTCACAACATGTATTCACATCGAAATAGCAGATGCAATACGATCTCGAAGCTGGAAGATTTGATAGTCGGAAGAAAAATTGATCAAATCACAGAACCGAAGTAGAAACATCATCGAGCTGTCCCTCCACTTCGCTCTCACACGATTGTTTGCGCATGCAAAGTGGCTGAGAGTAGGCGAGAGAAGGAGGCTGATATCCTGCTCGGTGTGCGGCTCGTCGAGGCGAGAGTGAGTGAGAGTGAGCGAGCAGGAAAAAGCGGGGAGGATCAAATTACCCGGCACAGAGCGCATTATCTCTACTTGATAGACTTTCTGGCCCGTTTATATATCGGTGCTCAATCACGAAATCCGCCCATCGGACCTTCTTCATCTTACTGTTTTTCGAGGGAGCTGAGATGCTGGATTAGCTCTATGGTATGGTGGTAGTCAAGAGTCAGCGACGAGAGTTTTATAGTTCGTGGAGAAGACCATTTTATGTTTGCTATATGTTTTAAAAATGGAGTTTTCATTTAAAAATAAAAATGTAATAATAATCTGATAAATATTTTACGAAATTGTGATCAAAGTTCTAGACTGCACACTGAGAAAAGGAAATATTAATGTTTGCGTTTAATTAAACAATTAAAAATAGTGGTTGAATGGTTCATTTGTAATATCATATACTTACAGTGACACATGTAACAACGACTCATACAATGTTCTCAGCAAAACATACAAAATAAAATTCAAAACTATAAATTCAAAATTTTTCTTTCCAGTAGTACAATGAAAACGTTCTTAAAACAAATTTATTGGGCGCACTCGTCAGTGCACTGCAAGTAAAGGTTGAGAAGCTCTGTCCCTCTCATAGCGTTTCTTTTCTTTCCCCTTGCTTGAACTCGTGATTGCCATGGTCCCCATAAATTTATTCAAACAAATTCTATAATTACTTTTTTCTCTTGTCGGAGCAAAGCGGAGGCGCTGTTCTCTTTGTCGCTCCGCGACAGATTTATGTACTCTGCCTTGCTATCGTCTTACTTCCTTTCTTCCGCTCCCCGCACCGCAAGAAGTATCCACTCCTTTCGAGCTAATTCAGTTTGGAACGGAACTTTACCCGACTCGCCCGCAACGATTGCATTTTAAGCTTTATGTGTAAATTTTGCCAGGGAAACTCGTAAAAAAACTCGTAAAAGAATTCGAATTTTTGATTCGAAGCAAAATGTTATGGTCATTAATCAGTAGAATAGAAGGATGACGACCGTTACAAAACTGTCTAATAATGTAAGCTGCTTTTTTTTAATCGCAACAATTGTACTTTCAGCATTAGAGGGGTAGACATTAAAAATCGAGCTCGCCCCATTAGCCTCCTCTAAAACGTACGATTTAAATAGCGTGCGCTGACTGCGTGTGTGTATAATGCTTATATAACGAAGTAGAGTAAACGCGTCATTGTGCTAAAAGTACGCGATGCGGCGTGTCGAGTGGCGTGTTATATACGCGTGTGCCGAACCGGTTTCAATTTTTATAAAAGCAATTGCTCTTTCTCTCTCTTTCTTTGGATGCTCATTCGACGCATTCTAGATGCGCGGGCTCGTGATTCATGAGACCTTTCACGTCTGCCTAACGGCCTGTAACATTGCTGCTGTCGCTACGATACGTCCTTGCAAATTGGATTCTACGTTTGCAGTTTCGAAGGACTTCGAGTGTCTTCGTTATGATTACGAAAATTTCAATAATTTACGCAGATCTAATGAAAAGGACGATAAGACAATTAGCATTGTAATGACATTTGGTAGCAATCATCGATATCAAGCGACGACACTTGCCGACAATCTTTACGCTCCGTTGAATGGCATTGAGGTCCCGTCCCGTCATGTGGGCTGGGATGATGGCTCAATTCGAGTTTCTTAAATATCCCAGTAATCTAATCCCGCTCCTGTGTATATAGCTACGGGAAGCTCCTAAATGTCCCAATGATGTCAAATGAACATCACCGCGTCGGCCAAATCCAATTATCCGTCCTCGCACACACCGGGGTAAGGGAACCTCCATACACAGAAGCTTCTCTTTCTCTCTCTCTCTCTCTCTCTCTCTCTCTGCCTCTCTCAGTCTCACTCAATGCACCCCGAATACAATTCGCGTACGACACGTCGTCGCTAAGCCTATTACCCGAGCTATGAAAATATTTCTGCGACTCTCTCGTCCCCCGTCTCTCTACCGCTCTGTGTTTGTACTCGTTCCGGCTTCCGTGGACTTGCATATGTTGGCTTAAATACCGCATTTGTGCGACTGGGTAGTGGTGGTGGTGGTGCCAAATTTAATTGTGGACACGGTTATGTGGTTGGGATACTTTGACTGAGAGCTGGGATAAGACAATATACTTGGCTATTGGGGGAAATTTTATTACACAATGTGAATGGTATTGAGAGTTTTTAAAAGGCTTGGAATAACATCTTTAACAGTTCATTGCATAGACATTTATGCTTATTTAAAATAATTAAAATACACCCAATCGTAAATATGTGCGTTTTTACTTTAAAAAAGTGAGCCAGCTCTATCATAAAAAATCAAGATATTTTTTCAAATGTACTGCTTACGGATGTGCTTCTCTAATAATACATATAGGTGTAGAAATTTTAAAAATTCCATTCGTTTCAAGCATCTCGTGCAAATGAATAATCGGGAAGGGGTTGCAACGAGGCAAATCCTTCGGATGAGACGCCGCTGGTCGGTAATTCGCCTCCCCCCCCTTATAACACAAAGTGAATCTAAAACTAACACGTAGTCCTCGGGATTCTTTTGTCGTCGCGGGGCGAGCAGGACGGGCGTGTGCCTGTCTATAGACACAACTGCAGTGTTCGCGATGGAGAGGGGCGCACTTGTCTTCTTCCGTCGAAATTTTCCGTGCGGGGAGGGTTGAACGCGCGATAGTGGCGATGCTATACCATTCTGTTCTCTCTTTCCCCCTTATTCATTGTATTATCTATATCTTTTCTCTCTTTTCCTGATGGTAAAGTTGGGTCGCTGCAGGCGAGAAGTTGGGTGTATATTAACTGGTTTGGCGGGTGTGTGCAGATTTTTTAATAAGGTAACGGTTCGTTTAGCAGGTCATTTTTAAATGCGGTATTAATGTTATATGCAAATTAAAAAATTAAAGGTATTTTGGCGGAAAAAATTTTTCGAACAGCATATTTTATTTTAGCCTCGAAATGCTTATAATACACAACGGATCTTTATTTCTGCATACCAAATGAGATTTGTGAATATTGATAAAAAAATTGATGTCCAAATTATGCATTATATATTAACTTTCTTCATCCAACATGTACTTACTCATCGCATTCCCGTAGCACTGGTAAACTTTCTTTTCTCGATCCATTCCAGAATGATTGCTCGATATATTGGCTTTCAATCATTATTACTTTTACTCTTAGTTTTTCCCTCTTCTTACTTTTTCCTACTGTCATTCTTGCTATCGCTCTTTCTCTCTTGCACGCATACGCATACACACACCGACACACACACACATAGCTCTCTCTCTCTCTCTCTCTCTCTCTCTCTCTCTCTCTCTCTCTCTCTCCTTTTCGTTCTCCCTCGCATTTACCTACATTTTCCCCGATTCTCTTGCTATCTCCCTCTTCACTTTGGAGTCGCGGCGGCAGAATAGTGCGACGGATGGAGGGCATCCCGATGGGGGACCTGACATATGCGATACTTATGGGGAAGAGCATCCCCATACGCTTTACCATCGCGAGTTGGTTCTCTTTGTCTTCCTCTGCTTCTCTCTCTCTCCCTCTCTCTCTCTCTCTCTCTGCTCGCTCGTTTGCCCTGTATATTTCACCTCCTCTGCAACATGTGCGAGAAATGGAAGTATCTCGAATTCTATGAACTACGTTTGTTTGCACTCGCGCGTATATGAAGTTTGTAAAGAGACCCGTGTTTGATTATTTTCGTTTTTTTCTTCTTCCTTCGTCGAGTGCTTGATGTTCTTATCGATTGTTACCAATTACACTCTGCGTATTTGCTGTCCGGGTTGGAAATTATACCAACGGAAAATTAAGTTTATTTTAGATCTCGAGTTGTGAACTTACATGTAAATATATTCCTCCACAGTATTGTACACACCAAATTTTATTGCGTATAATTATATGTATAAGAAAATATATTGAAACTATAGAAACTATGCATACAGATAGAATAGATATGATTGCACTCTTATTTTGTATTTTTTGTTTTAAATTTGATGTAAATCGGTCAAATTGTCATTTATGCTGAAATAAACTTCGCATTAACATTAACATTTGAATATAATGAATTCCTCTCTACCTACAGTTTTGCAGATACAAAATTTTTTATAACGTATACTGATCTTTTAAATTAATACTATACAAATTGTAATAAGAATTTCTACTTGAGAATAATTACTTGCTATTGTACTGAATGATCACTAACTTAATAGCACAGTTGGAGCAACTAATATAATCACGCTCTTAACGAAATCGTATTCCATTATAAAAATTTTCAAATCACATCAGCCAATTTAAATCTCCCGCAACGAAAGTCAAGCTTTCACCGCACCAATACACTACCGCAAACTAAACGCCCAACCGACCACACAACACAATATAGAGAAACACCACTCGTTAAAAAAGAAAGCTACAGTAGCGGCAGAACGAACAGCTAATCCACCCTCAACGAGAAGCAAAAAAAAAATCTGTCTACACCTGTGCTGCCTTAATTGTCTAGGTGGCGAGTATCCGCTCTTAAGCCACTGCAAGAGTAACGACGCGTAATGGATCCCCCAAGTCGGCCAAAGACCAGAAACGTATACAATTCAACCTCGTCCCCAATGGCCATACATGCATACTGCACATATATATACGGCAGCTCTGTCGAAGAGACCAAAACGGATGGTCTCGCGCGCACGGCATTTGGCATGACAATACCGCCTGATCACCGCCACTATACGCTCAGGCGGTGCGCATCATCGGCCCGATTATAATGATAATAGGGCCCGACCCTCTGCACGTTTATGCCGCTATAGCGTATATATGTATACATAAGGGCGGGAGCATCGCGTCTCTGGACTCCCGCAGTTTTCGCCTCTTGTGTGTATATATCCGAGTATAACGAGGAAGAGCTACTCTCTCTCTCTCTCTCTCTCTTTCTCTATGTGTGTATTGTGGAGGCGCGTGCAGATGTGCGCAGGACGAGAGAGAGAGAGAGAGAGAGAGAGAGAGAAAAAAAGTTTGGAGATGGGGTATATACACACAACAGGTTGCAGAAACCACTCGCTCTCTCTCTCTCGGGTGGCCAAAAGAGTCCGCGCGCGTCATTAGCCGAGCTCGCGCGCTCGTGGCGTGGCCTGGCCTCTCTGAGATAGGCGCGCGCGAGCGGCCGATGTTGCCTGCGTTAGCGATCCCGAGGGATGATTCGATACTTCTTTGCTCGTTCGATGTGTGTGTGTGTTTTTTTTTTCCAGCTTCGCTTTAATGGATCTTATCTTTTTTTGGCGGTGCTTTGCGTTTCATTGGCGGCATCTGGAATATGGTTATTTCGTCTCGAGTGCAGAATGTCGTGCGCCTCTAAATGTTTTTCTTTTTTGCGGTGTGGGAATATGGTCTCTTTGCAACGTTGGAAATGAAATAATTGTTTTCATGTTGAGATACTTTTTTATCGCGCTTAAATTATAACGATGAGTATAATTTGTGAGAAACTCATGTTAACCCTTATGACGAATAAAAACAATCTACTAAAATATTTTGTAAATTCAATCAATTTGTATTGCACATTATACGAAGGATGTAAAAAAATTGTTTTCAAATCCCTGTAAAAAGTATACGTCGGTATAATCTTTGGAGCTTCTGCCTCTTACCATTATATTTGCAAGCATATTATGATTAATGGTGACAAAACAGTAGCATACGTTTCTTTCCGTATTTTCGTAAATTGAATCACGAATTACCTAAATTTCCATGAACACTGACCCTCTGCCCGACGAATTTGTCAAAACTAAACTTTCGTCAGCAATAAAAGAAAGTAAAGAAAAACGTATTCGCAATCCTCATTATGCACAAAACTCCTCCAAAAAAGTGTACGGGATTACCAACTCATCGTCGCAGTACGTGGCCAACCCCTGCACAACCAAAAAGAAGAGAAAAAACGGAGAAACAGAAGAAAAAAAAACACCCGTATAGCTTCTCTTCATGATTTATCTCCCATAATTCCCGAAAGGTCCTTCTACATACGACGATGATGATATTCTCGCAGGAGAAAGAGAGAGGACACGTCTGTTTCCATAAAGCAAATTATTTTTATATCCCCGGGATCAGGACCGCGTGAATTAATGATAAGCTCCTGCGTTTCGTTGCGGGAGGGTCAGTAGGTGCTATATGCTATGCTGACCATTTTGATAAACGAGAAAAACCGAGTTTTTCGACTGTAGGATGATTCACAATTCGATCTGCGCGTATGGACAAGATTTATCCTTATCATCGTCGTAAAGGACGCGCCTCCTGACCCGCGCGCCTATTCAATCATCTCGCAATTTCGTGCCTCTTTTTTTTCGCTCGCTACTGACTTTTATACAAAATAGACGGACGGTTTGTCAGGCGAACTGATGGTAGGTTCACCGCGGATGGATTAATTTTTACTCCTGGGAGTGTTGCCGTGATCCGAGTGTCCGCAGGATATGCTTTTCTCTTATTGTACGGGAATTCATTTCATACGTTTCGCTTAAGAATTCCCTCGTCGTTTTTTGTTGGTAAACAAGTATAAATTTGTACAAACGCATAATCATTTCTATTTAAAGTTATAACGGCAGTTTATAATTAGAGTAATTATATTCGAGTTCGTTATAGGGCAGCACGAATTACTTAGGCGCGCACGCGTCGTAAATCAAAAAATCACAGCAGCACAGCCGCAAGCTTTTATTCCCGCGTGGACGAGAAACTTGGGGGCTCTTTCGGCAGCAGCTCGCGCGGTTAACACGGCACAAAAGGCTTTTAATGCCCTGCCCCCGAGATAGCTAATGAGATGCCGCGAGAACGCATATGCACACGTATACGATACAACTCGAACGTGTCTCCCGCGGGTTTATTTATGTGCTCTTGCACTCGCGGAGAAAAGTCTCCCTTCGGTCAAACTCTTTTGTGATGTGTCGCCGCGCTCAACGACGCGCGTCCATTTGGGTTACGCTTGTTACACGTGTCCCTCAAAATCTACACCACCCTCTCCCTCTCCCAAGGCCATTTGCAGTTATTTAATTTCTGCTACTGCTCTCTATTGCGCTTAATTTTGTTATCCGTGAGTGCGAGTGTGCCGACAAAGAATTATGCGCGCATATAGGTTTTGCCTGGCCTGCTATAATTGCTCCTTACGGATGCTGCTGATTTAAATTTGTATAATAGGGTCTATACAGTTCCATGGCATTAAGATAATTTGCGAAATATTATATTCGGATAATGAGCTTATTAAGTTTTCTTTATAATTCTTCAGTATCCAAACGACTGTTTGATATTGTTCTCATTCTCGAGAGAAATCTCTGTTTTCGCATTTTAAATATTCAAAGGGTGCACTTTAAAACGAAAAAACTCGGTATATATAAATGAGAAGATTTTTTAAAACTATCAAACATGCAAGCAAGCGAAATCCCTATAAAATCTCAAAACTTCCTTTTTATTATAAACTTTGTACGCGACGTATAAAGTCCATCTTATACACCGACGAAAATTTAATTGATCCCCAACAAAGCTTATACCCACACGAAGCATCCAAGCTCGATTACTCTTCTCTCCAACACACACACACATATATATATATAACATACAACCTCCCCGTCACTTGCAGTAAGTAATCGACGCCGAGAGAGAGAAAGAAAAGAAGTAGCTCGCGCGGGGCCGTATACTTCTCTCCGAAGAAAAAGGCAACTTATGTAGGGCATCCTTCGAGTTGGTCAGCTTTTTCGCGTGGCGGCTAGATCGCGTGTCCACACGCGAAAAGTCATGTCTGTCTGTGCCTGTGTGTGTGTGTGTGTGTGTGTGTGCGTGTGTATCACGCTAGTACTGCCCTCGGGGGTACCCTATACCGTTTTTCCTCTCGACTCTTTTCTCCGCAGAGCGCGAGAAGGGAGGGCGGGCTGAGAACTACGCGTTGGCCCATCTTTCCTAAAGAGAGGATGTATCGTTATACGCTTTGGCTAACTGGCGAATTTCTCTGTATATATGCACACTGCCCCTATATATCCCCCTCCCCCGCTCCTCTGCAAACGATCGGCTAACGAGCGGACGGTTATATATCCGCACACGCGAACGAACCGATATATGTCCACCATTCTTCTCCTGCTGCGGTGTATATCCTCTCTTCTTTCTCTGGCTTTCTTGCTGTGCGTGTATAGGTTTTCTGCGTCTTTTCAGCTTCGTCTATATACTGTGAGCTTGGCTGCGGATATAGGAGTGTGCACGGGGAGGAACGATGACCGGGGAATCGAGTATAAAACAAGCGCGTGCGCCGAGAGACGATTGTCTGTATAAATACTCGCCTAGCCTTCAAAATTATTTTTCTCGTACAAAAATAAAGAATGTCCGCTTCATAATCAATGCACTATATAGAACTATTGAATCGTCCATACTTTAAAAACAGCACTCGCGTAAATATCTCCGAAATATCCAAATCTGACGCACTAACGTCGATCACGCACCAGGCGATCCATAATGCATGCGAGCTGTCGTGCATCGGCCGAGATAATTTCGAGATCAGTTCATGACGCGGCACTCGAGCATCGGAGCATCAGCTAAATTAGTAGGGCATATATTGCACGGGCCACGTGCAGCATAATATAACCGTGCGCCGATCGAGGCCGCCGCCGCGTGGGCATCTGAAATCGAACAGTAGCTCATCGCTTATTTAAAATCCCCGGGTAGTGTACCCCACGCGATATAACAGCCAGCTCCGTATATACGTACGCGTGGACTAATGACTCGGACTGGTATACCGGGATTGTCTACCCAGCCAACTGCTAATGTCCGTAGACAGGTGCCCGAGTATATTTCGTTCAAGGGTCGCATGTCTCTTCCTGCGTCTGTGTATGTGTGTGTGTGTGTGTGTGTGCAGCGAGAGTCGAAGGGTCAGCACACGCGTGAATGGATACCGGTGCAGGGTACCTATAGTAGCTTGCGAGACAAACTCTAGTTTTGATGAACTTGTGTCGCTTGATTGGAGTGATGTGTCCGAAGATCACGAGGATGGGGGGGATGACGATCGCATAAGGGTAAGGGCTGTTCTGCTTCATTTATGAGGCCTGAATTAATCCATGGTAATTATACATCCATAATTCTGATATTTAATTTTATTGTTTTTGGAATGTACGCGATGATTGCGTCACGTCGTTGAAAATTGCGTTAATTTAGGTGCGCAAAGTTTTATGAAACTTGATAAGACTGAAAAATTTCAGATCGTATATCGAGGGAAAGAGATACGAGAGAGCTACTGGTGAGAAAAGAAGAAGCTGGACAGCTTAGAAGCTAGGAAGAAAATCGAAAGGAAGGAACGAGGAAGAGCGAGATGGAGGATACGGCTTGGCGTGTCGTCGACAGGACGCGTATCCTCTGGATTGCGGCCTCGTTCGAAGAGAGAGAAGTCTCTCGGGAAGACGCCATCTTGCTTGCTATCCCTTCCCGCTCTCTCTTCTTCTACATGCGATGCTTTTTTCCTTTCTCCCTTCTTCATCTTCTTCTTTTTCTTCTTCGCTATTTTGCCCTCTCAGTTTCTTCGTTCTCTATCTTTAACGTTCATTTTCGTACAATTCGTAATTGCGCTATTAGAGCTTTCGTCTGGATGAAAGGCGAGTACGAGATGAAGCGGTCAAGAAATGATGTGCGATGTGTGAAAATGGCATATTCTCCAATGCATAAATAGAAAAGATTAATCCGCTTTCAAAATATTTATATATTCTGCAGAGAATGACAGTTTTCATAAATTTTGTGTATTACAAAACGAGTGTTTTATCAAGAGCCCAAGGAAGTTTTAAAAAAGTCAGCTGCTCTTCTTTACTCAATCTGAATTCCGTTGTGTTGTCCAACCTCGTCTAAATGCGCAGTGAACGAGGGACAACATACGGCAGTCCGATGTCCTGCCAAGCTCCTTTGCATAAACTTATAGGAAGGGACTTGTGTGTGTGTGCGTGTGTATGCGACACATCGGCCGACGCGGCGAGTCTCTCACCTTTTCCAATGGCTCACCGAGCACGATGTAAATGTCGTTTGCATTTTGTCAGTCGGCGAAATAGCCAAGAGAGTTGTCCGCGTCTGCGATGGGGTGAAAAATGGTTTAGCTCTGGTTGCAACTCCATGTTTTTTTGTTTGCGAATAGCTCCAGTAGTTTACCTTTTTTGGTTTCGATGTGAAATCTCGTTTAAAGGGAACACCGAAGATTTGCGTGGCTGTAAAAATCACTCGATAAAGCTAATAATTCACAAACAATCTTGACTTTCTAAGTATTAAAATTTCTCAAAATATTCAATGCTTTAAATAATCTTTCGTACCTATACTAATTTGATTTTTTCGTAGCGCTAAACAGACAGAAATGGCGATAAAAGCGTTTTATTAGAATTAACGGGGTGCGCGATAATGTAGCAACGCCCGTGTGGCACGATTTCAGTTTTGCACAAATTACTTTCGAGTCATTGGGGAAGGATTTCGTTATGGTTAATAACAGGGCGCCGATATTGTTATTTATTCGAAAGTATAATACATTTGAGCGGGACTGTACAAATGAGGATAATAATGCATCAGTGATTTTCTCTCATAATGTTAAATCACTCCACTGTTGATACTTATTGCGCTTGCTCCCGGATGCAATAAACCCCAATAGCTTTTAACGTTATCACTCACGATTAACGATATATATTAATCTTTTTCACTCGCTGCAACGAATTTAAAAGCTTTTCCCATACGATCTTCAACTATACAAACATCTAATGATGGCTTGACAATATTTGCCACTGTATTGAACCCGCACGCGCGGCTAACATAAATACCACACGTATACGTGCAGTCGTACGTAACGAGAAACAGTGAGTCGCGCGCGTTAAATCGAAAGCTTTAAACAAGCGTTATAAATCACGAGTCAGCGTCGGCAGTCTACATTATTATACTCGACGTGTCTACCTCCATTCCTACGCGGTAATGTCTTCATCCAAAGAGACAAATCGTCTCATCAGTCCGCTCCTACTGCACATTCTCTTGTTTGTTATTCAACCCCCCCACCGAAAATATTTTCACCCTCGTGGCGTCTTATATATTTTGCCGGTAGAACTTACGTCGCTGTTGTGTACACGATCGGCGTTTATTAGTATATAGAGAAGGCTATGGTCGGGGCGCGAACGGTGTGTGTTTGTACAGGATCGGTTTTCCGGGAGAGGGTGTCCGAGTAGCCGACACATTGCGCGCAATATCCTCGCTGTTTGCCACCACCGTCTACTCTGCGCTGGTCGCTTAATTCGAGCTTGTGCTGCTGCGGCCTCGGAGTTGTGTGTCCTTGTTTTCTCGACAAATCCATTATTGCGTGCCTTGTGTGTATTCCGCGATTTTGACTTTGTGCTCTGCCGAGATGCATTGGCCAAGCGATAGATAGACTAGCCATTGTTTATTTGCCAACGATTGAAAGTAGAAGAGTAGTTAGGGTTTATCAATTTTATGAAAAAATAACAATACTTTCTAGTATTTCTTATCTAGCTATAATTGAAAGTTTTCCCAACTTTATAGCATTCAAGTTTGTTTAACACTGCAACAAGCGTCGCATTACAATGCCGCGCAATCGTACGAAGCCGAAGCCAATCTTCATTGGCGCGCATCAAAATCAGTCCGCCATAAAATCACCAGCTCACCACTTACCGAACCAGATACAAATCACGATAATCTCCAAGCCATATATATATACTACACATCGCTTCTCTCCAGTGTGGTAGTGCGAAACTTTGGGGAAAATCCAGTATATATAAAACTCACAACACACCGCTGCATGTAGCTTTTCCTCACCGACGGTATATATCCTACATGGAAACACGAGAGAGAAGAGAAAGCCCCCAAGTGATAATAAAACTCGAACAATCAAGCGCAGCGCACGCGTGTATGACGCGCACGGGAAAGACAGAGAAAGGGAGAGAGGGGGGAGGGGGGGGGGAAGAAGAAGGAAAAATGTGTAGCCGTTGAGCGGTCAGTGGCAGTAGCTCCTGTTTCGTAGACAATAAAAAGCTGCTTTTTACGGCGTGACGGAATCACCGTCGATCTACGCTGCTGCTGCCGCCGCGCTGAGTAACGGTTCGCTCTCGTCTCTCTTTTTTCGACCGCACCCGCGAATCTTTTCCTTTTCTTCGCGTTCGCAGCAGCAGCGCCGGTATACGGAGCGAAATTGCCAGTGAGGCAATAAACTTGTCTGCTACCGAGTAGCTGTTGGACGTATAGCCACACGCCGAATTATTAATGCAATCACAGATTCATGCGGACGATGCTGCGAGCTCGTCCAGCTTATATACCGATTGTTTTCTCGTAATTCCTGTGATTTCTGAAGAGACATTCTCTGGTTTTGATTCGAGAAAATGAATTCATCAACGATCGTTTTAGACTATTATTTGACGCGGATAAATTTATCCACTCAAATTGCGTTATCCATATAACATCAAATCTCAAATATATAATATGAATCATGAATACTAACTTCAAGTATGAAATGAACGTGGAAGCTTCAACGCACAATCGAATGATTGTGCAAAAACAAAAAAAAAAAAAGAAACTCGAGCCCATTAAACAGAGCTCGCGCACGCATCGCTTAATCACCGCAAAAGCGACACGCCAATTGCTTGGACGCATAAACAAAGTTTTCATTAGCAGCAGCAGCAGCACCGTCGCGGCGGCGGCGGCGCGTATACGCAGCAAAACTGCAGCGGAAGCGCGTGTATACCGGTGCACGCAGACACGGAAGCATTGGAAAAGCTCTAAATGAAATTAACCGTTTTCACCCTTCTCATAAATGCATACATCGACTGTAACAGTAGCAGCAGCAGCAGCAGCGAAATAGTGTAGTATAGGATATAGGTGGTGTGCGAGCGGCTCGTATTTTTCGCGGGCGTATTAATATACAGGCGAAAACGCGGCCGAGCGGGGCTGGGTATGATCGGGGTTTGTAATGCAGCCCTGGGGGCCAGTATGATACATTTGCTTTGCATACACACAACCGAGCGGAGAATCAACGGGACAAGAGATAGAAGGTGGAGCGGCAGAGAGTTTCCGGCATTAACAAGCGACAAATATATCCGTCTCTCTCTCTCTCTCTCTCTCTCTCTCTCTCTGTTGGTTTCTGTCAGTATGTCTGTATGGGTGGGTGAGAGAGAGAGAGAGAGAGAGAGAGAGGGAGAGAGAATTCGCAATTCCTGCGCAGCGCAAACGTGTTTGTCCATGACTATCGAGACGATACTTCGCTAATTATGCCTGTTTATTGTTATATCGCGCGCTTTCGGACGCTCGGCCTTGTATTATGACGCAGCTATAACCCGGCCATATGCTGTGTAGCGATGTACCCAGTATATAGTCTATAGTCACTCTACCTATTACTTGAATGTTGATTCGAATCATTTTGATTCGATCCGTACGATTAATAACAATGAGCAAACAATGCGTTATTGGATATACGCATCAGGACGATTTTGCCTTTTATGCAGAATGCTGTTGTATCATATGCATGTGAAAAAAATCTTGGTTTTTGATTGATGGATTATGAGGCGAAACGATGATTAATGAATTTTCGGCATTGTTGAACCTGCCTTTCTTTTATTCGTGTTATGCCGCAGGGAACAGATTTCTTATACATCCATGCCATACCTAACTGAATGTTACTTAACTAAAAATTCATTTTAATTATACAATTCATCCAATAAATTTTTTAAACTTGAAAAATACATATACACACAAACACACACACACACACACACACACACACACACACACACACACACACACACACACACACACACACACACACAC
>UELV01176741.1:9475-45404 GCA_900490015.1 Megastigmus stigmatizans | reverse complement strand
CACTTCCCCCGTCTGCCCCTCGCACCAACCTCGTCCATTTGTTCGTTCAGTCGCGTCGTCGCGTTATAATTAATGACTTGGTTATGCGTGCGCCACACGCCTGCGCGACGTATTCCTTTCGTAATTTATCAGCGAGCTGCTGCTTTCTTTCCTGCGCGCGACTGATGGTCGTCCATAGAGCAGGGCGACGTTATTTAGCCACGGCACATACACACGCGCTGCAGATAAGACTGGTTTCCACGGCGGCCCATCGCCTTTCATTCGACGTTAGGTCGGCAGCGTCGACGTATATGTCCAAATCCGCTGCGGGGCTGAGGAAAGGGTTGCAGTAGCCTCGCCACCACCGCTACCCGCGCGAGGTTAGATGAGCTAGTGTGGAAAGGGTGTGTGTGTGTATGTGTGAGCGCGAGTGTCTGTCACGTATTCGCCTTCTATTTCCCTTAGCTAACGCTCTCTATATGCAAATACGTGGGAGAGAGAGAAAGCTCTCTCGTCGCGCGTTGGTCATCCCCCCGTTTGCGCATTCTTGCGAGAGCCAGGATTACGCGACGTGCTAACACACGCTATCAGTGCTGCTGAGCTCTGCTTCGCTCAGTGCTGTGTCTCAGTCTATGTGTGTGTGCATGAACGAGAGGCTGGGATATCAGGCGAGCCGTGTGTGAGCGTAAGTTGGCTTTGGCTCGGGGTCGTTATAAATAGCGGCTTTGATATCCAGTCGCGCCTTGACGGGGATGAATTCACCCCACCTCCCCGTGCTCCGGCTTCCTCCGGCGGCGTCATCCCTCGGGACCAGAGAAACAGAGAGAAAAAGAACCTGGGTGAGTCGGGGATAGGTGGAAAAAGGCCGAGCGGGAGAGAGAAAGAGAGACACGGAGGTCTCCAAAAATCAAAGGATTAACGACGTATGCTCTCGTTTACTGGCGCGAGGCTCGCTCTTTTCGTCATCTCCATGCCTCGCTCGCCTCGTCTTTCACGCCGTCGTAGACCAGTCGGTACTTTCAAAGTAATATCGCGAAATTGATATGGCTTTCGGAAACACCGGAGTTACGAAATGAGAAGCGGGAGAGAGACAGAGTGAGAGAGAGGGACTCTATGCGTCTCGACAGAAAGACTGCGCGAGCGCGCGCGTGACAGCCAGACGAAATAAGAAGTAAAAGGAATCTTTTGATCAAGTGAGTAAACATAGAGAGAGAGAGAGAGAGAATGAGGGAAGAACGTCATGAGACTCGAGAGGACCTACGGAATTTGATACCTTGCGCCTTTTATTGTCGCCATGCACTCCGACGCCGCGTACCTTATTGACTTGGAAAGCATGCGAAAGTCTAGTTCTTATACATTTCCTGAAAATCCTAGTATTAACACATTTTGATGATTAATGCGCATCACTTTAACGAATCCTTTGTCTCTGATCAAGTGTTTCTACTTCATTACTACGATACACACGCGACCTTACAATTTTTATAAGACCATTTATTTAAATCTTCTTTAAATGTTATTTTGATAATTTTAAAGATTTTGGAAAATGAGTGGTCTAAATGTAAAAATTCAAGAATAAATTGGTCATCAATTTTGCTCATTTAAAAAATAAGTCATAAGCTGGATACAGATCGCACCAATTGTTCACAAGTAATAATTGGCTCATTGAATACCAATAGCTGCAATACCAGTCCAAAGCCACAAATCGTCAGAACTCTCACTAAACTGCACACCGCAATTGCACAATTAAAATACACAAAAAAAAACCAACAGCAAGATGTAGCAGGTCATCGGCTGCAAGAACAGAGAGCGAGCCTAATCAATAGTGCAATTGTACAGCGGTGGCTTAAAAAAGGGGCTGATGGCAAAGGAAAGGGCCGAGAGAGAAGAGTGAGAGAGAGAGAGAGAGAGAGAGAGAGAGAGAGAGAGACAGAAACACAACACGAGACGTTTGAAATACTCACTTACAGCTGTGCCAGGAGCACAGCTCGATTGTGTGTCTGCAGTAGTAGCGGAAGAGGAGCCGAGCTCGTGTATACATACAAACGAGAAAGAGGTGTATGAGTGATATCCGGGGCGAAGGCGGCAGCTGGGTGGCGCAACGCGCACACCTGTCGTTCCTTCTGCAGAGAGCTGAAACAACAGGTATATAATGCATGTGAGTATGTGTAACACAGGGCATCGGCTTCTTCCCTCTTCACTACCGTTCGAGCTGCATCGACGTTTGAAAAAGGGGTTATTCGCCAACTGAATTGCGATGGGTGTCATTAGCGATCGATTGCGTCCCTTTCTTGTCACGTGATGCGAGAGGCGTTATATTTTTCTATTTTATTCTTGGAATTGGTAAAAAGTTGATTCATTGATAACTTGGTTTAACTTTGGAGAATCTACAATATATCTATAATACTTGGACTAGCTACACAACTTTATTTTTAGCGTTACAATTAGTTTATCATATTATGGCATTTCACAATGATTAATGCTGTTTTGCCAAATTGGATAAACCAAGTCCCGAATACATTCTAACTATCAAGGAATTCAATGTTATTGAAGGTATATTTCAATAGAATACCATAAATACTGAATAGAATAAAAAGTGACGATAAATCACAGCCAAGTCTAAGAAATTCGTTGAACGAATCGTATAACTTTTCAATAAAAAACATATATAAGTTTGAATAACCGAATGTCAGAGTATCGGAGTCGATGGAATCGTTTGAAAAAAAGGAGTAGAGAGAAAGAGAGTGAAAAGAATTTGTTTCTATTAGAGGAACCATAAGTCACAATTAGGTCACTTTCCGTTGCACACAAGGTGTGTCCCTCGCCTTTCTTTCTTCCTTCCTTGCCCAGTGTCAGTACCAACAGAAGAAGAAGAATAACAAGTCGTAGGTGTCGAGTGTAGGTCGAGATATCCCCATTGGCAGGGATTCGTGGGGTTCAAAATGCTAAATAAAGAGAATTGATGGGCGAATATTTTTATGGCCAGTTTAGAAAAGAGAAAAAAAATAGTGCATACGAAGTGCCCTTCCCTCCCAAAACGTTAGTCCTGGCATTCGCGAGACCTTATATTATGTGGAGGAATTTCACGAATTGATCGGTGCGCGTAGCATATATGAAGGCAATTTCTTGGCAGTAAGCCGACAGTCTATATCTGATTTATCGCCTACTCCAATTCCAGTCGTGCCTCTCTTTTTGCAGTATATAAGGCATAAATAATTACCACTTAGGCTCTTTGTCGTTATGCGTTTGCCACTTCCATTATGCCATGGCCCCTTTGTCCAGCCGCTTCGCTTAATATTGCGAACACGAGATTTATCGTCCCGAATGCCTATAGGCCACGGATTCTCAGTCGAGGAGGAGTGGCTCTCACCCGAGGAATCATTAAGGATCAATGATATTTCAGCCTGTCTCAAGGCGACACTTTGATAATCACTGATAAGCCCGTGCAAATACAATAATGGATAGTCGGACTCGAGTGCGCGCACGATATTTCTTGTAATTGCTTCATTATTCCTCGTTACGAGCTCTCCTCTCTCGCCTCAACAAAAGAAGTCTCTCTCTCTCTCTCTCTCTTTCTTCTCGGGCGCGCATGCGCAATTTATACGAGAAAGCTAAAAAATTTTTTTTCGAGAAATTGACAAGTTGTTTCTCTCTTCGCTTTCGTGCTGGAAACATTTAATTCTTTACGATCAGCAATAATAAGTTAATTATAAGTCGCAGCCATAAAGTTTTATGCGGGTTGAAGACGCACATGTTTACTTTCTCATGGACGTTCGTCTCTCTTTCTCTCATTCTCTGCAGTTGTATCGTTACGATGGGGATCATAAAGATAACGAAAATTCTCGATACAGGGGCATACTTCGATTCGCGGAACTGTCCTTTTTTTTCGTTGCGAATATGTGCAATTACTTTGAGCACGGATTGAATCTAAAGTTTTATGCAAAAGCTTATATTTAGCTAAGAAGTGTTCTTGAGTTATTGGTTTTTGTACAATCTCACGAGATGCTCGACCTTGATAACGATGTACTAAAAAATCAATTAAAATCTTATTGGTTTTATATCTGCTTTCACTCACATTGCAACCATACCTCAGAAAATCAAGCTCCTTTCGAAAACTATAAGGGTATGTTGAATCGAAGTCTTTAAATATATTTTATGAGAAATGTTACAAAATTATTGATTAATGGGTTAACTTTGTTTGAAATTTCAAGGATAAATCTAATTATTTTTCTTTCAATATTTACATAAACGGTTTTACTGTACTGGAACATTACTTATAAAAACAACTGTAATATAAGTTGAGTTAACATTGCATAAAAGTTCCAAAACAGAATTAATTAAATGAAAGAATTGCGACAATGACCATCGAAGTAAAATTTTGTTATTATGTTTTCTAGGTACCCAATTTTAAGGTTATATGTTTCTTGAGAGGTCTTAAAAAAAAAAGAATTTCTCCAATCCTGCGGAATAAAGTAAAAAAGCTAACAGGAATAAAAAAGCAGCAGGCAAGAAATAAAAGCAATCCAGAAATAAATTCGTCTGCAAATCCAAAATCGTGCAGCTGATTGGTAGAGGGGCGATGTTTACAATCGTGAATTTGCTTCGGCGGCGAAAAGCTAATACAATGCCGCTAACGAGTTGTATAAAGGAAAAAAAAAGAACAAGCGTTGAAAGTGCCGAAGGAAAGGAGGATAAAAGATGAGGTCGAGAGGAGGAATAATGCCATAATGCTAGAGAGCCTCGGTAGTAGTCTCTCACTCGTCAGTATCTTTGATTAGAGGCTCCGACCTCCACTGATTGGCTTCTAATAAACCCATAAAAGCGTGCGGCGGCGGCGCGCGAGCGATTCGTGCCAGGGGTAATTTCACCCGGTCTGATAAAAATTCACCGCAGTCAATTTCTTCGGATTCGCCCGATTCTCTCTCTCTCTCTCTCTCTCTCTCTCTCTCTCTCTCCCAGCAGTCCTAGCCCTTTCCCGATGGATTATACACGCTTTTTGTTATTAGCGCGCGGACCGCTTGCAAAGCTCCAGCGGCGCTATAGTTACGCGACTGTGAAGTCATTATAATTTACAGGCGCGCATGTGAGAGAAACAAAAGCTCGGATGCTAGAGGCAGCATACTATGGGAGATGCGCGCCTTCGAAGCGGTCAAAAATCTATGAGCCTTTCCGGGGCCGCGGCAAAAATCACCGCTGAGACTTAATAAGCGCCGCGAGCTAGTATAGCTGGGGCCTAGACGAGGAAGCTGCAGAGAGAAGATGAGAGGCGAGGGGCAGAGGGAGGAGAAGATGCTCGACGGATGATGCGAAAACTTTGCTGTATTAGCCCGATCCGCTGCTTTACGGCGCCGCCATGGAAAACGACGAGAACTTGGGAAAACCCTTCTGCTCATCCCCCACCCCAGCTGCGCTCTTCAATCCTCCTACCGGTGTATATATCCACCTTTTGGACCGCCACTAAAACAGCCAACTTCCGTGGCGCGTTGCTCGGTAAAAATGGCTCGCTCGCTCCGCGCACGCCTCTAGTGAATTTGCAAATTTCGCGATTCTTTGTTAATTTAGATGAAAATCTCGGCCAAAGTGTCGAATCTTTTGCGCGAATGACAGGCTATAACTGTATGAATAAATTCCGCCCTTCCACTATGTATAGGTAGGGTTTAATTAAAGGGCTCGGCGACAGTACTGTAATTTCGGCGAGGCGCAGCTCGCAAAAAGTTACGCGTTTTTAATTAGATCGATGAATAAATAATTTACTTTCATCATGTTTATGAAAATTTCGGTTGCTAAATAATTTCGCCTCAAAGTGTGCTTATAAACTTTCACTATCGTCTTATTCCCTTTATTTTATTAGTATTTTAGTTTTGGCTGCGATTCATACAACGACTGCAGAATAACAAAATAATTTAACTTTTGAAGCCTTTGAATTTAATTGACTCTACAAGAGCTGGTCTATAAGTAGCTTTTTCGGATATTCAAAATGTTCTATAGGGGTAATCAAAGTCAATTTTATGCGAAATGTGATATGCATGGCTTGAGAGATACTTCAAAGAAAATACTCGGCAGCATCTGCATCATAATGTAGTGATAATGAATCGCAATCTTTAGGTACCTCGAAGTATCAAAGAAGCACCAAACCTCGAAATATTATTTCTGCGTTTAAAAATACTATTATACATGTACGCTACAATTAGAGCTATTGAAAGATGATATTCTTAAAATGTCGATGAATAGCTCAGTAGGATGAAATTCCACAGGTCCGCGAGAAGGGGTTAAAAAAAGCAGAGGCACTGCGATTGTTTATCAATTAAAGGTAAAAGTAGGAAAGAAACTGAGCGATATGATGGGACTCGGTCGAGATTGGCGAGTCCGGTCACGCAGACCTCGGGGACAGACGTGCGTGTGCGGCGCAATTATGGTGACGCGTGGGCCAAAACGCCACTGCATCAGCTTACAGCTACACACAGCGCACACAACTCGGCCGGTTTTGCTCCGTGCGCTCTCGAGTGCTGAGCGTTCATTAACACTTTGCCGCCACCGCCGAGCGAGAGCGAGAGAGAGAGAGAGAGAGAGAGAGAGCTGCTGTAGACATTGGCAAAGCGAATCAAGAGGACTGATTACCAAGAAGATCATTTCTCGTTTCTTTCACTACGGGCCTCTCTCTCTCTCTCTCTATCTCTCTTGCTCTCTCTCTCTGTACCTCACGTGGTCGCGTTTTGACGCTCCTTTGACTTACGAATGCGTCTATAATATATATACATATATATAGGCGCTCAATGCTCAGCGGCTAATTGGTTAAAAATAAACGAGTCCGAGCCGCCGGTAATTGCTGATTCATCGATGATACTTTTTCGCTTGACCGAACTATTTTCGTACTGGTTGTGCCGCTCTGATGCTGATCTCATAACATACAGCACTCGGAATATGTGTATGATATCATTTCTGGTGTAGATCGCATATTGACTTGACACCGAACGGGCGTAGACGCCGGGGACATTATTGTCTCTCCGGTCTCTTTAATAATTAAATGCAGACCGAGTGTCGACGAGCTGCTGTAGGCTTCGTCACACATACTCTCTCATCTCCCTCTGTTTACCATTGATCGCCGCCTCGCCTCTTATGTGTGTGTTCAATCATTTCAGCCCGGCCAGTCACTAAACTTTCCTTCAAAAGAGCCTCCTTTACGCGCGAACACTGCGAAATTCCTATAAATCGTCGTTTTCGAAAAATGCAAATATAAAAGGCCGACAGCTCGAACAAGACCGGCGACACAAAGACAGGCAACACTTGACCTAAGGGAGAGAGCGAGTTATTAATTAATAGACTTGACGATCTATTAGTTGGTTTGATGTGGCTGGCGTTAACGAATTTAATGATAGCTGCCATGCTGCGACGTACATCTACGTGTCGCAGGCTTGCTGCCGACACCCTTCCAGCAGCAGCAGCATCGATGATGTCATCGGGTCGCGCGCGCGACCGACTTGGTGACTCTTAATTGTTTGTTATCATTGCTCTCGGCTCGCGAGCACACGCGCCTCGGCTATTGAAATTAATGTTAATCCGGGGCCGACCGGTTAACATGTGCGCCAGCTCTCATAAAACGAGTTTCCGGCGCACTCTACACGACGCTTTGCTCTTCTTCTCTCTCTCTCTCTCTCTCTCTCTCTCTCTCTCTCTCGCGTTGATGGAATTAAGCCACGTGCACACGCACAACGCCGACACTAATGTTCGCGTAGTACGACACGACCAAGACAGCTATACGTCGCTTTAACATATTACAATATCGTGACCTCGCACTTAGAGCCGAGCGTATTACATACTGTACTTTTTACCGCTCGCGCAGTGAGTGTCTAATTCAGCGCTTATCGTGAATAAGTTATAATGTGTAATTTTGAAAAGCGATTGAATCCCAAATGGCTGCCCTGATCTCCGACGCTTTTCTATGTCCATAAAAACAAATTATGCACGAGGCGTCGATTGAGTAAAAAATAGACGCGATGTGCACGCTGGTCCCGTAAAACTGCCCGCGCTCAGCTGTTATCCGAGCGAAAGAATCTCTAAAGAGTCTTGTAATAGGTCGAGAGAGGAGATTTAGCTCGAGGGGGATGCGATGATGCTAAATTCCTAGCGTGTGCGTGCATTATCGCCAGGACGGATAGATCGGTATCGAAGGTCGTTCAACGGTGCAGCCATACGATGACGGGCCGCGCGTATACGCCAATCTGTAATGATAATCGTCGTTCGAACGATCGCTCTCTCCTGGCGAGTCCAGCGCGCATCACGAGAGAGCGCGAGATCCGTATAATCAGCCGCGCAGCGCGCGGAAATCCTTTATTTCAAGCCGCCGAGCGAGAGTCGCGTACAGGAAATCTTTTTGACCAATGCGCTCCGTATACGACTGTGGGAAAGTATCGGTATGGAGGCTTGATGATACGTGTGCCGCAGTATGCGGTATACGGATCTCCGCTGCCGCGTCATTACTGTGTTTTATTTAATAATAAATTTCGATCGCTGTTTAATGCCGTTAATTTGAGCTGAAATAATAAATCGATTATATCGTGCCGTTTATGTATAATCGAGTCGCGTATCGCTCGACGTTATATATCGCTAATAAATCTCGCGGGCCTCTCGTAAAATCAAGGATTTATAATTAGAGCGATAAAAATGCTTTTATGGGGATACGACCAGAGAAGGGATATTCGTTTGTAATGTGTTGGCGAAAAAATGTAGTCGCACAAACCGTGAAACCGATCGAAAAGCTGTTTTGAAAATACATGTGGAATGCGAGGAAATTTGAATATGCATTAGGGTGGAGTGGAGATCGAGAGAGGCGCTCGGAGAGATCGGAGTTAAAGATCTCGAGTCGCCAACCACGTGGGGGACCATCAATTGCTCGAGGTGAGTCTAATAGATTTTTTATGGGTAATAGCAGCGATCGAAAATTACACGGTGTGTCGGTGTGCGGCCTCTTATACCATCTCTGTCTCTCTTTCATTTTCTACTTCGTACCCGCGGTCTTTGATTCAGTCTCTCTTTCTCTCTGGTCCTTTTTTCATGTTTCTTTTTTCGTCTCCGCCACGTTCGCTTGATTTTGATCCATTTCTTCATCCCGTTCCTCTCCCTCTCTCGTCTTCCTTCTCTCCCCGTCATTTATTTGTTCTTTATATCTGGCATTTTGTCTCGCGCGTCTCTATCTCGCTCGCGTCCGTCGCCCGTTTTCTCTTTTATAGTTCTGCACGACGGATATAACGTTGCGCGCGCGTTCGCGAGAGAGCCTGTTATTGCGATCACGACGCCAAATCATCGTGGCGCGTGTTGCAAGCGAGCGTCTCAGCTTTTCAGCGCAAACAATGGCTTATGGCTTTTATAGATAGATTCTATGAATCTATTTTAATGCTCTGTCATTATGGAGGCCATTATTTATATCGCAACAACTTGATGTGGATATTTCTTTTGCCTTTTTCACGAATCATTGCTACGTTACCCAAAGCACATTTTATATTGCTCAAAATCTAATATTTTTTTAAATTTAACTGTATTATAAAACAATTTTGGCGAAATGTGTATTTTTTAAAATAAAAAGTGTCCTTTAAAATGAGGGTTTCTCATCGCTGAGAGCATTGTCCATTGTATTTCTTAATGGTTTGACAAAAATGCATATAAATTTACTTTCCTCGCAAGATTTAACAGTTTTTGCAAAGAGACTCTAATGGGGCATAAAAAAAAGGATTCGAAATCAGACGGCGATATTAAATATTTTAATTAGACTGATTTATTGGCGCCCGTAGCCGCCGTTGCACAATGGTCCTATAAATAATGCCGTGGCCGAGAAGAGATGCTCTCGACTACGTGGGCCGACCTCCCGGTAATCGCAGAAGTGAGCTCGAGAACAGCGAACTTGTCCACATCAAAGTTCGAAAAAAGAATTCCGCTCGGTCGGAATATTATGTGGCTTGTTATCCTACTTCAAATAAACTAGTAATTTTCCTTCGTGCGCAAAGATTAATTTATTATTTACCAGTGGATTTTCTCGTTCAAATTGATTATTCAAGCTTAATTGCGTTACTCGGCTAATTACGGAATTTAATTTTCTGAAGTGAAGGAGCTAATGAAAAATGGTGATCGTGTGTAAATTACCGGAAGAATTGACGAAAGACTATCAAGACGTAGTGGTCACTTGAGTGTCACAAAAAAGTGACGACTAATATTATCACATCACGACAACGAACGTGGAACGTGTAGCACGACTTTGACCTGTATCGTGCGTCCTGTCGGAAAACTAAAAATTTATGGACTGAGATCATATGATCTGACCAATGATAAAGTGACATAAAATAGGGTAATAAAAATTTAATCAAAGTAAAGAGCTATTTGATCGTATTCAGTGGTAAGACCCATACTTTATAAATACCATATAAAGCATTAAGGCTACTTTGAAAGTAAAACTATATTTAAAAGTCAAAATTTCACTGAGACGTTTATGCACAAATAATAAAATCATCAGCACAAAGACTTTTGCTTTTGGTGAAAAATATTATTAATCACTTATATAAAAAAAAAAAAAATATCATGTGAGTAAACTGAGAATTCGGTTTTTAAATAACTAAGTTTCAAATCTGGTGAGGGCTTTTCCGGTATAATTTATTACAAACATTATCTCATACCTCTATTCTTTAAAGATTTTAAAGAAAATTCATTAACCTTACATTGCTACAACTCTAGCTATAAAAAAACAAATTGTATTAAAATACTTCTTTAAAAGAAACGACGCAAAAGTAAAGTGCAAAACTTGACAAAAGCACGAGTCTTTTAAAGCTGAGGGAAAGGGGGGGGGGTAGAGAGAGAGAGAGAGAGAGAGAGAGAGTAAAATAAAAGGTAACGAGTGTTTCGATAGAAGAGGAGCAAGGAGCTAATGAGAATAGGTGCGTGCCGGGAGACAACGCCCCAATTAACATAACGCATCGGACCGCCCATCGGCCCGGACTTTTATTTATTTATATTCGTCTCCAGAGAGTAAGAAGCGCGAACTGAGCGCGAAGGAGGTGAATGCGAGAGCGAGAGAGAGAGAGAGAGAGAGAGAGAGAGAGAGAGAGAGAAGGAAGACCTGTGTTTTATTTATGGTCTATCAGGTTAATTAATAGTGACCCAATGCTCTCGAGCGCCCCGGCCCTTCGTCCCTCGGCCTCATGCACCTTGGATCGACTGACTGTATCTCCTTCGGTTATAACGCGTCCAATGGCGTGCGGGAGCGCCTACCCATGTGACGGCGTAGAAAAATTAATTCGGTCATCGGTGAATCGCGTTCCACGCGGTCCCCGGGGGATACTCTGCCTCTACTTATGTGTTGCTGCTGTATGCCTATACCGGCCACTGTCTCTCTCATCCGGACTCACGATTCATTCTCCGACTAGCCTCACAGCCGCGTCGTAACGCCCAGCCCACTGACTCACTTTGACACTAATGTAGTGAAATTTTTACCCGTGATCATCTCATTTGCTGGAAATTATATTTGTTAGACGTCCTGTGAATGGTGGATGGCTCCCAGGTGACATTCCGTAGATATTTGCTCGACAAAAATTAATCGAATTTTTCTGGTACAAGAGTACATACTATTGTATTTAGGCTGTTTCACTGACTTGTTAAAATATGGCTGCTAATCTGAAATAAAACTTTCATGAATCAAATATCTGTGTAAACTGTACATGAATTTATAAAACTTTAAACCGGTTGTAATAAAATTTCAAAATAAATGTTAGGTACAAAAGATTCCTCAAGTATAGTTCTATAACTTTTATCCGATTGACATGAAGCTTCGTGCATATACTGTCAAGATTTTAATCTAATAACGAAGTCTGCGCAAAATTTAATTATAATAGTTATTAATTTCCCTGACGGGGAACAGCCGATGTGATTATAATATCAAAAGATTCTTCGAGCATAAAGTATCTCGTATAATAGAGCAAACGGTATTGTGTATTTTTCTCAGGTTTATCCCCGGGTTTATCCGTTACAATGAACGAATCTGATACGACGATAAAACGAAAATTACAATACAATGATATATGTATTTTTATTAATATCCGCTGCTATGTAGAATCGCTCGACAAGCTACAAAATACTCAAAGGCGCAGATTGCAAGCATCGCACCTATAAAACAGCACCTTTCCACCTAAACATGAGAAAATCCCGAATCAAGTAAGCGCAAATGTCTAATTCTCGCGCATCTAAAAATAATGCAACATCAACGACGCTTGCAGCGCGAGTCATAAGAATAATAGCCAGGGACGAAAGCGAAGCAAAACAAAAAAGCGGGGAGAAAAATAAAAGAGCGCAAGAGAGCGAGAGACACTGCAGCAAGGAAAGATTCGCTGAAAAGCCAGAACGGAGCATTTGTGTAAGCGGGGAAAAGGGAGGAAGAGAGAGACAGAGAGAGAGTGAGCATCAGGCGCGAGTTTCTGTTTCGCGGCGCGCGAAGGGAGGTCCTGGGAGCGCGAACCGTCGCGCGAGAGAGACAGGCAGAGAGAGAGAGAGATGGGATGCTGGAAGCAAAAGAGCTGCGAGCAACTGAGCGAGAGCGAGCGAGAGAGAGAAAGAAAGGGCTGCTCTGTGTCTCGAGCTACCACTCGGGTTCTCTATGGGCCTTTGATCTTTGCCGCGCTTCGCTTCTGCAGCGCGTTCTATCGACACTTCATACTTCTACGGCTGATCGTGGCCATAAAACATTATACAGGCCCTCTCTCTCTCCCTTCCTCCCTCCCTTCCTCACTCTCTCTCTCTCTCTCTCTCTCTCTCTCTCTCTCGCTCGCTCGCTCGCTTTTTTCGCTTGCTCGGCCCGAAAGAGCGAAAAAGAGAAAGAGAGAGAGAGAGAGAGACGCGGGAGAAGAGAGCCTCCGAGCCATTGTGTCCGGTATTACATGGCCGTATGCACACCCGCAGCCAACGACGCGTGTATATATATGTACAGAAACACACACGTATATATGCACTCACACAGTGCGCGAAACGATATGAAGTCTCCATCTCTCTCTCTCTCTCTCTCTCTCTCTCTCTCTCTCTCTCTCTCTCTCTCTCTCTCTCTTCTGGTCTTCAGTGTGGGAGTCGCGCCTTCCGAGAGTAGAGAGCGCATTAACGCCAACGCCTGCAGACGATAGGCCGCGCGTCGCCCAAAAGCGAAACCCTTTTACTTTCTTCGCTGTTCCTATCTCCGCGAGTTTCTATTTATCCTCTTTCCTTTTCAAAAGAGAAGACGCGCTATCGACTCGTAGACGGTAACGATCTTTCCTCTTTGAATTTCTTACTATGCATTATGCACTTGTTCGTTAAGGGCTCGATGTGCCTCGATGCTTTTGTGATTTCCCTTTAGTTTTCTCAATTGCTTTGGCCGAAAGATGTTGGAAGGATTAAAAGATCCAATGATCAATGTCAAAGATTACAATGTTTATAGAAGGGCCATTTTATTTCATAATTATTAAAATCAAAACCTAAAAAGAAAAACTATGGCTTATAAGTGAATAAACCAGATGATGGTGATAAATAATCAAATTTGAAAAAAACTATAAAAATGGAGCAATAAAAAAATGGCTTTATAACAAGCTTTTTTACTTTTATTGATATATATTTTAAAATAACGTAATTAAACTTGTTTATTTTCTTCATTAATTTACGTTACGATGAATAAAGATCAAAAGTTAAATGTTTAGCTGTTATATCTATTGTATAAAAAAGGTGAATTTAGTAGCCTCGCATCTCTCGCTGGATATTGCTCATTAAAATAATAAGCGGAATGTGTTTTATTTGGAGACGCGTCTCATGAATATCAGCGATTGTACGCGATGGAACGAGGAACTCGCGCACTTTATGAATTTTGCGCCAAGAGCGCAGAGAGGACTCGAGGCTGCAAAGAGAAGCAGCAGGAGAATGAGGAGGAGGAGGAGGACGCAGTAGTGAACGAGCCTGCAAGAGAGAGAGAGAAAGAGAGAGAGAAAGAGAGAGAGAGAGAGAGAGAGAGAGAGAGAGAGAGAGAGAGAGAGGGAATAGTATCGCGACTCGTTTTACGTCGACATAATTGAAGGAATAAATTGAAAAATTAGTGCGTGGACGAAGCGACGGAATATGAGTCAGAGAGGAGAAGCGCGCGGCGTGGAATTCGACGCAGTGTACCAATAGCCCCAGCTGGAATGTCAATCGCTCCATACCCCAAGAGCGGGAAGGAGGGAGAGAGAAGCAAGAGCCTCGGCAAAGATCGCCGCGAAAGTCCTTCATTATTTCGCAGTAAATTGTGCGGCGCGCGATGAGTATATAGTGGCGATGAGCACCGCTCGGACACAGCAACTGCACCAGCACCAGCAGCAGCGCAATCCTCTGCACAACGTTCTGGATTCGACGTTTACTGCCGAATTCTTCACTCGAATTGCTGCCCCGCGCTCTTTACTCTTTTACGCTCTTGATCATAAGCGAATGCCGGGCGAGCTGTCGCACACGCAAATACTCCACCGTGCTGACCATATTCTCTCCTCATGCAACGCATTTTTTATCCCAACTATGGTGTCATCCTCGATGAATTTATCCTAACACTACTTTAATGAAATTGCGGTATTCCATGAAACATTGAATTGATGATCGTGTCCTAGAATTGAATTGAAAAAATGTTCCTGCAGTCCCTTTTTATCGGATCTTACGCTGCACATATTGCAATCTTACTAATCTGCGATTAAGCGCGAATCGATTTGTTTGTTAAATCTCAAAATGACATTTACCCACAATATCTAATTGAGAGAAACGCAAGAAAAAATATGCATACGTGTGTATTTTTTTTATCGACGATTCGGTCTGTCATAAAAATAACCTACGCTCATCAGCAATTTAATTACAATCCTAATTAACGTAACGATGTCATACATACATTACGATGGCCAGGGCGAGCCGCGCGCGAGTGGCGATCAGCGGGCTATAAAATAATAAAATGTTAACGACGATTGGCGCTTGTACGGGCATTTTTCTTGAAAAATTACGTTACCATAAATCTGGACTACAGAGCTGCAGAGAGAGAGAGAGAGAGAGAGAGAGAGAGAGAGAGAGAGAGAGTGGGGGACATGAGCAAAGTAACTGCAGCACACACGCGCGAGCACAGAGAGAACGAGGGAAAGGCAAAACGGAGCAAAGCGAAGGATAAGAAAGAGGAGAGGCAAAGAAGGGAGGAGCAAGATAGAGAGAGAGAGAGAGAGCAAGAAAACAGAAACAGAAACAGGATAGGACTGCTGCGGTGCAGTAGAGGTAAACGGCGGCTCGCCGGTATCCTGGAAAACATTGACACGATCGCGCGGCGACGCGAGGAGGAGCCGCACTACACACTCGCGCTCTCGCGCGTCCTACGACACAGAGTTGCGCACACGTGCGCGCCTCCTGCTCACGCATAAATAATACAAGACGCGGACAAAGATGCCGCCCTCCTGACCATTTGTTTAAATTAAAATTATCCCCGTGTGTGTCTGTCTGTTATATGTGTGTGTGTGTGTGTGTATAGCCACACGCTCCACCTCCGCTACTCCGGCTATGACTCCTTTCCTTTCCTTCTCTCACTCTCTTGCAGCGCGCAGCTTTTATTATCTCGGCTTATCTTTGTTTCGTCCGCTTTCTATACGGGGCATTTTATTATAATTGTTGATGGCTTGGACTCTGCGAGGGACACAGAGAGAAAGAGAGAGAGAGAGAGAGAGAGAGAGAGAGAGAGAGAGAGAGGCGCGCGTCTGTACACTCCAGCAACAGCAGCAGCAGCTCGTGTGTGCTTTATGGTAGACGACTCGCTGCCGCTTGCCGCCCGAAACTCAGCCCCAGTGTCTTCTCATTCTTATTCTTCTTGTTCTTCTTCCGAATGCACGGGGCTTACGCAGCCGCCCGTTTTACGAGCTTCTTTATTAGTAATAACGAGTTTTTATCACGATAACGCGGCTCGTTATGCTTCGGCTGACCTGGCCCGGCCTTCTCGGGACTGCAGGCTACTCCTTCGAGCTGCTGCCACTGCCGCTGCCGGGCTATCCTTTTTTTTTGACGCGCCGCAGATCGCACCTTCCACGCTTTCTTTATTTATCTTTCTTTCTCGCTCTGTATTACTCCGAGAGCTGCAGCAACAGCACCAGCAGCAGCCGCCGATGCTCGAATAAACTGGCCGTCGTTCTTATACCCACAGCCACAGAGAGAGCGACAAAAGTTATTAATTAAGCGGCGCTGAATGGCCGCTTATAGTAGTGCGTTGCCGCCACCGCTGCTGCTGCTGCTGCTGCTGCTGCTGCTGCTGCTGCTGCTGCACGGCATTGCGCAAGCAGTCCTCGTAAAAACAAGTCAATTCCCCGCTTGATCAGTTAATATCTGCGAGAGTCTATATCCGAGTTTTATGGCTTTTCGAGCTGATCCACGAGGATCATCGCGCGCGCGCACGCATGTGTAAACATTTTTTCAAAAAGAGAGAATGATTCGCTGCAAGAGGACGAGATAAATTCGCGCCTCGATTAGAAAAGAATCTGACACCGTGTCCCAAGGTGATCTCGGCCTCTAATCTCAGTCGCGTAACGACTGTGTGAGAAAACGTTTAATTAGCTGTCGGACTCTCTTCGGATTCGACAGTGTCTCATCCTCCGCAACGACTGCACGACTATACGCGGCCAGGCGAGCGACTCGACCCTCATAAACTCATCGAATGGTTTCCAGGATTCGGTTAATGCGCCCGCGTGACAACGCCGTAGTCGCTCGCCTCATAAGCTTGTCGATAGAAAGGAGATCGATATCGGTTGACCGATTTAAGACCGGGATAGTTGGGCCCGGGACCGGCACGTCTCCTCAGCTAGCCATCTCTCGAGATGCCTCTATTTTCATTCTTTTTTACCTTTTTGTATGTGCGCCTATACAAGAGCGCACTTATACATCTGTTGTCCCTTCTACGTTGAACGGTAACGGGCCGTGACCAAATATCATTTTTGTATACCTCTTAACTTGTAGTTTATTTGATGGCTCTTTCCCAAACAGAGGAAAAAGACTGTAAATTCGGGGTATAAAATTCATTCATGTAGAATATCAACATATATAACAGACAATTCAAAAAGATTTACTACATAACAAAATTACAAGCGCATTATTGTGTAGAATTAGAGAGTTGATAATTTTACATTTATATTTACAATAATAAATTCTAATAATTTACGCATAGAATGGATCCGATACTGAAGCAAAATGTACTTAACGCAATAATTGTATAATTCCCAAATAATTTGAATTCAAGCCACACTGTACATACTCATTGTGCACTATAGTTTGGCAAAAAAACAAGAGTGGAGAATGCCTTAACATACTTGGCCTGTGTATTATTCCCCGAAAATGCAGGCAGCTCACAGCAGCCGCAGGACTCGAACTTTATGCAGCCGGCGGCCACGGTAAATCTAAGCATCCGACTTTGAGCTCGGTCCGCGAGCCGAAAATATTAAGTTGCACCATCGGGTGACTGTGCGAGCGAGAGCAGGGAGAGGGAGAGAGAGAGAGAGAGAGAAGACTGCTCGCGATGATAATAAATGCCTTTACAGCCGTGCGCTCCGACTTTCGAGCTTTTCGTTCTTTAGCTTAAATTTCAGGGCTTCTATCGCCTTGATGATATCGCGCCAGCGCCGCACGACGCGGTCAATTCTGAAACGAGAAACACGCGCGAATTCTGCGAAACTCTTTTATGTCCTACGCCTCGAAATCATTATCAATGTTGCAGATTGAACGATGCCGCGTATACTCATGTAAGTGTTGAGAGAGCTTGGGACATGCAATCAAAACGGCTGTTTACCATTTTTTGATAATCTTGAAAAAGTGCACTATTGAATTTTAATTATAAAATTTGAATAGTAATTATAAAAATCTTTACATGGTGTCCACATTAGAGTTAGTAAGTACAGAGACCCTTTGTGGTTCATAAACGTTATTTGATATAGGCACAAATACAAAAGCTAATGATTCGAACCAGAAGCTGTATCTTCATTGCTCGAAGCAGTAAGACGACGTAGTGTAGCTCCCATACGCAAATTATTTTATCGAATGCTCTTCGGGTCATACAGGCTTTACCTCGAATATGAGAACCTATCTTTCGACTTGCTCGAACGTGATCCGACTGATACGCGCCAAATACGCGCCGCCAGATGTTAGACCAAGGCAATTTGCGTAACGATCGATTTATGCCGGGTGTGTAACGGCTGTCCCGTCACGCGGGGGCGCGCACTTTATACTCCTACGTGACGTCTCACTTACGGATTCGAATGAATCATCGCCCAATCGAAGCTCGATGGAAGAGGATCAAGATTGGTATGAGCCTCGCGTGCAAATTGTAGAACCATAATGCAGCTGGGTAGAAAGTAAAGTGAAGTCTGCTGAAAATCCGTCGACCAACATGAATAAAAGTACAGGTTCCAATTTAATTTTTTTTCCTCTCGGACCTGCTTGTTTTAGTTTCTCCTATTTTCGATTACATCACAAAGGTCTTTTGTTTGCCGATGCTGAACAAGAGATAAAAAGGTCAAGGTGTAATGGATCACCTAGCGCCAGCAGCTTCACCGTTGCTTCTTTACCTATATTGTTTGGCGTCTCACCTCAGGACAGTCCTATCGAGGGAAATAGAGAAAGAAGAGAAAGAGAGGAAGGGAAAGAGATCGAACGATTACAGAGAATAAGAGAATGACGTCCAAACAGTTGCTCATCAACACAACTGGCATAACGGTCCACTAAATATTTGTCCAAAGTCGATCGACGCAGGTACACTCGCTGCTGCTTTCTTCCTCTGTCTCGGTCATGACTTTAAACTTAGACTCTCGATTCTCCGAACATCTTTTTTCTCTGTCTTAGATATACGTGCCTTGGATATCAAGATTCTGTTTATTGCCTGAGATTTAAAACGTGGCTTAGATAGATATCGACGTTTCGGGTTAAACTTGGAACTCTCTACCATCGCTGCCGTGGCCATTAAATAGATTTTCCGTTACTTTAAGCACTTCTCGAACTCCGAATCTCACGAGCCTCACCAGCCAACAGGTCTTTATTAATGTTTTCGATTTCGAGAATCAGCTGACAAAATAATCACGCTAGAAAGTTATGGTAAAAGATTTGACACGTCGTTATCAGATAGGATAATTTGGTAAACTGCCTATTTCTGAGAGAGAGAGAGAGAGAGAGAGAGAGAGAGAGAGAGAGACATCTTTTATATGCAGCAGTTAAAAATTAGCGCTGTGGGATACGGTAGATCAAGAAAAGTTAGCCAAGTCTGAAGTTTGCGAATGCAAGGCTTAGCTCGTTTTACGGGCGGAACACGAAGATGCGGATACACTTTTTACAAAACGTTTCTCATTCCGCGGCACATTACCGGGGAGGCGAAGCAAGGGAATTTGAGAGAGAAAGAGAGAAATAGGGAAAAGGTAGCTTAGAGAGTTATAAAGGAGGAAAGGGATGGAGAGCAGAGAGCAGAGAGAGAGAGAGAGAGAGAGAGGAGAGAGAAGAGAGGAAGCTGGCGAGCTGAACATTTTGTAAAACAAGGAAAAATGCTAGTCCGCCGAGAGGCACAACCGCAACATTTTTGTCTTTACAAAATTATGTATTCCGCAGGCCTCCGCCATATCTCTCAAAGCATAACAAGTTTCCTCTGTGTCCCTCGCCTCCTTCTTCTCTCTCCCTCTCTCGCTCTCTCTCTCTCTCTCTCTCTCTTTCTCTCTCTCTCTTGCCTCTCTCTTTTTCTTTCCTACCGCTATCGTTCTTGTCCCTTCTCTTTTTCCTACCCATGGCTTTTGATAAACGAAGAATATTTCTGATCCTTCCTTTTTTTCTTTGCTCACTTGGCTTAGTAATAAGCGATATCCATTCTTTTTATTTACATATTGAATTTCATTAAAGCCATACATGCATTCTTTTATTATTTCAAAAGGATGTTAAAGTCAAGTTTTATGGAACAAGTTATATTAAAATTATATACCTACATATAAAAGATTAATTTTGTATTCGACTCGAAATTTCAGTTATATTTTTTCGCAATTTTAAATTGGTCATAAATTTTGATTAATTCAAGTCAGAAAATTCGTCAACCTCATAAATTACGAATATCTTTTTATTACCGTTGCATGTGAATTAATCAATCTTTTATGGCAAGGTATCTTAAACTAATTTACACAATCAGTCATGTCCACGATTTTAAAGAGTTTTTCAGCTCAAGAATTAAATTTTATGTTATAGTAAAATAAGTTTGTATCGATTTTTTTATTTTTTATATATATATGTCGTGAAGATATGGTAAATTATTTTATTATATACAATAAAAATGTAAACATCATTTTCAATCGGATTATAAAAAATAATAATTAACGTTATCTATTTATGGTAAATTTTTTATTATATAAAAATTATTTATAAAGTCAGCAACGAAGTCAGTATACCATGTAATGATCAAAGTTTAAATTAAATTTAAATATCCAAATATAGCTTTTATTTATTGATAAATCCAATAATATGTTAGATGAAAAATTAATTAAAGATATGTTATAAATAATTAAGATTAAATATCACAAATTGCAACGTTGACCTTCAACAAAGTAATTCGAAAGTATAGTAAATCAATAAATGTGGGGGTATATTTTGTATGCCCATCAACGCTAAATATTCTCACTTTCGTTTACGTTTAATTCGTGTTGACTGTCCAAACATTACACAGTGGGCGTGAGCAAGTGCAGTAGTTCCCTCACTTTCGCTTTCTATATCTTTCCACAGCGTGCGCACTCTCGAAAGTTTTGGTGAATCGAAAGTCTCCCAGAAGCAGCAGCAGCAGCAGCAGAGGCATGATATTCCAGGCCCTGTTGTCATGCTTTCTCCGCGGGCGGCTAAGAGTTTCCTCTCCTCCCTGTATCCTTGGCTCCTCGTTCGGGCGCTCGGCGCATAGTTGAGATCCCTAACTGATTTTAGTGGTTTCCCTTTGACTTTTTGACATCTTACAAGGGCCGACAGCCATTCAAATACTTCTGGTAACCGCGCGCTGCCGGTCGAGCCGTATCCCGTAACCAAACCTCCCCGCAAGGGCCGATGTTTAGTCCTGCCACCGACCCTGTATGCCCCAACAAGAACAGCCGCTTGCATCACCAGACCCTGTGAAAATTCTGCTACCGATATGCGTGCCTAGGCAAAGTGCATCTATCTCTGATTTAACATCGATTCATGTGGATTTCAAGAGAGCTTCGACTCAAGTGCCACTTGACTTGCGACTTTCGATAGGAAATTTCCCAACCCCAAATCTAGAGCGTATAGATAAGACCCTTACCGTCGTTCGCATAAAAAGCTTGGCAAGTATCTGGATGATATGAGTGAGGCTGCACGCAATGAAGGAACGATTGCACCGAGTTATAGCTCGTGAGGTTACATATGAGAAGGTGCAGGAGGTGAATAATAAAGGGTAAAAAAGAGCAGAGCGGGCAAGTATATATCCAGCGGCTGCGATATCACGCGCAGGACACCTTCTATTTATGGCGGTGGCAAGTCGGAACACAAGTTATGATATTGTTTCGGTTGCTTCTCGGAATCTACGCGATCGGTACCCCGGATAAACCGAGAAATCTGCGCCTCTCTCCTTTCTTTCTTCACACTCGGAGCTGCGCGCGGAGGAGCTAAAGACTTATTTCTTCATTCGTCGGCCAGGGTCGAAACTACCTTTTTAAGGTTTTTATGATCCGCACCTGGGACCACTTCATTAGTTTGCCAGTTGCACGTCGTCCTCTCTTCCTCTTTTTTCCCCCCTCCCCCCTCTCGCTCACTCTCTCTCTTTTTCAGTCGAACAGACACTCAAACCAATGGGCAGATAGTAATTAAGCTACAGTACTATCATAAACAGAAACTCCCGCCGACGGTATTTATTTTATTGATTCCTGAGATAAATGGGGAGAATAAATTTTTATTTACGCGCATTGAATAAATTTCGAGATTTTTGGAATTTGTGCGGCGAACGCATCGGTATATGCAATATTATAAAAATAAATATATATATACTTTTTTAATTTACAAAGGCTACGTTAAAAGCACACCGATTGCTTTCTACGTCGACTCTTTTTTGTGCACTTAAAACTGAGCAAAATTGTCGATATTACCGTAAATAAATTATTATATGTATACTTAAAAAAATGAAAATATATCTTCTATCAATGTCAATGCTAATGAAAATAAGAAGTTATGGTCACTAGATCATTATATAATACGTTTAAAGAGTCAAATGCATAAGGATATTTACATGCATTGAAACTTACATTAATAATTATAAGATTCACATATATTACAAATATTACCATGACGTCATCAACCTCAACATATCCCTCGGGTTTAACTTGACAAATATCGCTAAAATGGAGAATGAGATTCACGTCACGCGTATGAAATGCGTACTTGACGTTTATTTTGATACATTTATTCGAAAGCATACAGCAGACGTCGGAATATTCAAAATAATAAGCCTCGTCTAAATCGTTTTGATTTTATCCAGCTGAATACGTACACGATTGTCATACGCGTGCAATAGTCTTTCCGAAACGCTAAAGGTACAAAAGACAAAAGGAAGAAATTGAAACAAAACGAGAAGAGTAGCGCAGGTATAGAGGTATACACATACAGAGGCTGTAAAATCAAGGCAACCGCACACGAGTAGGGAGAGGGGAACACGTGTTTGACGCGCTTATTATTCCGCGACTGTCTTCGCTCGGTTGACTTATGTTAATGTCGCAATTATATCGTCCTAATCTACCCCCCCCCCTATACGCCTGCGAGCGCGCGCACACACACGCACGTGAGGAGTATAGCCCTACGTGTCCGCGTCCTATCAAATATCCATCTCAAGAAGTCGCATGCGTGCCAGAATGCGCGCATTATCCAGGCGAGAGCGCGAGATAAAGAGCGCAAACAACGCACGGACATCTTCGGGCCTTCTTCTTTCATTTGCTCTTTATCTCAAGCTCGTCTCTCTCTCTCTCTCTCTCTCTCTCTCTCTCTCTCTCTCTCTCTCTCTCTCTCTCTATACCTCTACCTCTTGGCGCTTTACTCGCGATGATTCTTCATCTTCAGGACCGACTCTGCGTCTTACTCCCTTCCCTATATATATCTCTCACTGGACATACCTGAAAAAATCCAAAAGCGCGCGCTGCTTCTACCAACACTCGCCCCCCGGTGTATCGTTACTTTTTATACGTGGAACGTGATTTTCGGTCGAAGCAGCACGTGAACGAATTTCGTCGTGTATAATATCTAAAGCGCGGAGCTCAGCCGAGCGTCATATACGCGTCCGCGCGAGACTTCACGTATTGTATACGAATTTATGCGCACTCGCGTGATCTCGTGCGTGTACACACACACACACACACACACACACATATATATATATATATGTACCCGCAGACTCTCGGAAAAAGGAAGATAATAGGAGAGAAGAGGTGTACGTGAGACGTGGCGTATAGCTCGCGATCTCAATGCTTATAGCAGAGCTGCTGCTGCTGCTGCTGCTGCAGACGCGTCGTCCCCACAGTGCATTTGTCACGGAGCTAACGTAGAAGAGCTCTTGCTCTATACTACTCGTGCTGATGCTGTCTTTTCCCTCTCTCGGCCGTAAGCTCGGCTCGCTTGCGTTTCCATTCTCTCTGTACTGTACATACATATCCGCGGCGGACGCCCGCGCTCCGCCACAGTACCGACGCACGGAAGAATGGATAATACAACTCGAACGTCCCCGGATGGCTCGCTTAATCCGCGAATCGAAGCTTTTATGCATAATTCATGGGATACACCCTTCTTCTCCTTCTCTCGTTGCCCTTTCGCCGCGCGCCAGTTCTCGCGAGCGCGCTCGCCTTTTCAATGGAAAACTTTAGGAATCCTCTCTCTCTCTCTCTCTGTACTGGTCGCGTTGGCTTCTGGAAATTTATCGCGTTCGCTGGGCCATTCAGCGGCTTCTCTCCCCGTACCGCGACCGAGCACCGACTAGCTAAATCTCTCTCTCTCTCTCTCTCTCTCTCTCTCTCTCTCTCTCTTTGCCGGTAACGACGATACAATGTTCCATATAGAAAGAAAGGAGCGGAAAGAGTGTATGGCGCGCAAGGGAAATTCGGCAAACAAAAAGAAAGAGAGAGAGAGAGAGAGAGAGAGCGCTAATGATAAACGCGCGACGCCCTGCTTTTCTTTATTTTTCAAGACACGCGCGTGGCTCGCTTTTTTACTGAGTAAACTCATTTGATCGTCACGTGGGAAACGTATCTTGCGATCGAGGACAATGCGAGTACCAACCGAATCGCGTCGAATTGGAAAATCTCGAATTAATCCAGGTGCGCCTAGGGGTCTCCAAGGTGCACTGCTGAATAGCCCGAGAGAGAGAGAGAGAGAGAGAGAGAGAGAGAGAGAAAGCGAGTGAGAGAGTGAAGCCACAAAGGGCTGCGATTCACGCTAGCGAACTCTCTCGAGCCGCGACGGTTTTAGACTAAATGGCTATAAATTCTCGGATAATACACGTAGAGAGCCGAGGAGTCTGGGGGGAGAGGGGATAAGAAAAGAGTGTGGGTGACGGCGTATATTGCCTCTCTTGTGCCTTGGACCGAGTTGAAAGGGAAAAAAGCGGCTATGAAAGGGTCGAGACGGCGCGGACTATATCTCGGGGCCCTGAATTGTTATTAATTTTTCGTTGTATCTGTGACGTGGCAGTAGGGTGAGGCTCAACAGTCGGACATCGGAATGGAACTGGGATATATGGAGGGGAAGGAAGCTCCGAAGATGCCCCACTTTGTATGATGTGTGGAGAAACATAAATTGACGCCATGTGTACACTGGATGATTCGATGCGGGCCTTCGTGCTGCAGTTGATCTTCGAATATAGCTGAGGAATTTCCGATTGCATTTTCACCGTAACTGATGCTGTTATTAATTTATTTTCTCAAACAATATAAGCTGTTTCATGTCTTTTGGTTATACGGGCTTTCGAAATTTCTGTATATCGCTGAGTAATGAAGATGAATGTGAAAGCTTTTTAATGCGAAAAAGAAACCTTTTGTTGCGGGTGAAACTTTAGACTATAGTTGCTGGTATAAAATAATTATTTTTTCATCTTCATCGAGCAATGAGTATTATATTTTCATACAGCTATAGTCTTTTTATAGTAATATGTGAATTTGAATAAAGTTATATTGCCCATGAAAGCAATTCAATTTTGAAGAATACCATGTAGAGTATGAAAAGGATTATTTTGTTTGTTCTGCAAATTTAATAAGTCGTAAATTTTAGCTTTAACACCTGGTCACTGCTCATACGTTGCAAACACGATAATAACCATGAAACAAAGTATCAAACTCAAGTTTTCATCGCCTTCAAGTACAAAAATTATAATTTTAAGTTTATTAATTAATTGCCTATGCAGCATTAAATTAAGAAAAAATCAACATTTTCCCCAACAGATAACATCTCATAATTTATCCCGTGTTGTCTTGCGCAACAAGAAAGAAATGATAATGAGTAATCATCAGAGTAAAAGACTCTTACACAGAAATTAATTATTCCCCAATTTGTTAAAGGGATAATCGAGAAAAAAAATCTGTCGAGAGAAGTCGTGTGATTAGACAAGGGAACCTCCTGTTAAACACAGCGAATCGAACTCATCTTAACGGCCTTCCTCAATGTTTGTTTTGTACCGAAATGAAGGTATATATATATATAGAGCTATGCAGGCTGATCGGCGCGTCGATGTCGGTGGGATCCGTAGAGAGAGAAAGAGAGAGAGAGAGAGAGAGAGGGGCAGAGAGAGAGAGAGAGAGAGAGAGACAGAAAGAGAGAGAGAAAGCGAGAATCAAGGGCGTGCAAGGTGTATGTGTATACTCGAACGGGTATAATATAAGGGAAGAGGAGAGGACGATGAAAGAGAAAGAGAGAGAGGGAGAGAAAGGTGGTACGTGTATCAGATATATATACAACACCTATACCTGCTGGAGAGCGCGCGACAGGTTTCCTCGATATCGGTACGCACACTCTTCCTCCCGCTCCTTTTATCTCTCTCTCTCTCTCTCTCTCTCTCTCTCTCTCTCTCTCTCTGAAGCAGCAGCAGCAGCAGCAACAGCCGATCTATACCTGCGCCACGGGTGATCCCCAGCTCCGCGTCCAAACACGAATTCCCCCCAGCGCGCGATCGGGAGGAGGAAGCCTCGTCGCGCAAGGAGAGCTGAGCTCTATCTGTAGCATAACACAGAGAGAGACTGGACCACCTAACCATAATTCAAGAGCAGCGCAATGCAATGCGTCACCCCGTACACATTGTGTCCTGACGTGTCTGTGCAGTCTGGTCCTTTTTTTCCTCCACGTCCGACTATATACCGTATGTATATATCTCGCTCGGGTGTGGTGGAGGGCGCGTAGGATGAGATCAGATGTGTGTGTGTGTGTGTGTGTGTGTGTGTGTGTGCGTGTACCTGGTCGTTGGGCGCTAATTCGCCTCCCCCTTAAGCCCGAACACACAGTATGCCACGGACCCCGAAAATACGCGACCAAGCGAAAAGGATCTCTCTCGGCGGTGATCCCCCCTCCCCCCTCACCACCCCGCGCGCGCACCTAATGTGTCTTAGAGTCGAGCGAGAGGCTGCGGAGAAAGAGAGAGTGAGTGAGAGCAAACAGGTTTATCGCACACGCCTGCATATAACGAAATTCCATTAGCCCATTACAGCCAGCTGATTTATGCGATGTGTTTATTAAAGCTGGGAGGGGGTGGGGGAGGCCCCCGAATAAATTGATTAACGCGAGATTATAGAAACGGATTCTTATGTAATTCGCCACCTTTTCATTTACCACCCACGAATCCAGTTCGCGAAAGGACCAGTGCGAGACGGAGAGAGAAAGAGAGAGAGAGAGAGAGAGAGAGAGAGAGAGAGAGAGAGAGAGAGAGAGAGAGAGAGAGACGTTAGAGCCGCTGCGGCAGCTCTTAATCGCATAACTCACGATGTTTATAGGTTTGAATCCAAATGCACATTTAGCTTTTCACTTTGCGCGCTTGTTTATATCTTATTTGCGCACCTTAAATCATTCTAAAGTGCATGTCCGCGGCTATTTATAAGCAAACTTCTTCGTTTTCACGAAATAATGGCTGAAACGTTTTTGAAATGAATTTTCGATGTATTAATGCCCTCGACTAAAACTGTTTCGGTTATGTATAGTCTACATTGTTTAAAATATTTTTGATTGAATTATTTTCATGCTTTGCTTTTTTAAAGTTACACTTACATCAACTTAGTTAAACAGCATACAAGTATTTTATAAAAAAAAATATGATATATTAAAATTTATATAATATAAATTTGAAAGACCCATATTTTCAAGCTATATTTCAATATTTTTATTTATCATGTTTCATCAGATATATATCTCAATTACGAATTGATGGCCCTATCCGAATATTTACTTACATAATTTCAAGCATCGTATACTCCGTACACAAGACACACGAGCACAAGATCACAAGAGCACAAACGAATTCCACCTTGTCTCGTTCGAGAACGGAAGTTGCTCCAAACGAGCTCGTGTCTTATTGAAATTACCAGACTAATGCTGTCATTGTTCAGCCGGCTGATTAATTCATTACTTCGGAAAGATCTATATAGGCATTGTGCGCGGACCGACGCGTGGATGCTATTAAAATCAGTCATCGGCCGAACAAGAGGGCATCATCAGTCAAATAAAGGATCCCCACCGACGATGATTGCCAAGACGGGAAAGAGGCAGAGAGTAGTATAGAGAGAATAAAGTGAGCGACTGCTCTCATCGATGTACCGATTCGGTAAAACGTCTTCGTCAGAGAGTCGACCACTCGCCAACAAATCGGCCTGTCGAACTACTCGTGGCTCATGCGGACCCCCCGCCGCTCGATGGCGCACCCCCGCTTGACAAATGAATACACCGATAGGCCCTTACCTATTTGTACCATAGCAAAGCCGAGCTCGCTGATATCTCTATACGGCTGCCTTCTCCCTCTGCCGCTTATACGTACTCGCGACCACGATGTCACCGATTTATTTGACGAGAGCTCCTCCCGCGGGGCTTTTGGGCGCGGCACCGAGCCCGCGAGCAATAGCTATGTTTTTGTTCTGAGCGCATTGAGAGCGTTTGATGATCGTCGCGTAACGGCCGGCGTTACGCCCCCCGAGAGCGATTCTAGTCCAGGAGACACGGTTGCTTTCATTTTCTCGAACCCAGAGGCCGGCAATCGATAGTTTATTGGAGCCCATTATGCACTTCAATCTCCCGGGCGTGGATCCTATCCTTCAGGGACGTCTGCGGCTGGTTTAATCTGGGAATTAATATAAAGGAAGAAAAAGAAACTGATCTTTTCTTCTTCGTCTTATTCTTCTGTTTGTGTGGGTTGTGTGTCTGGCTTTGTGTGTGTATGTGTGTGTGTGTGTGTGTGTGTGTGTGTGTGTGTGTGCGAGTAGCTCCCATATGCGAGGCAATCGAATTCCAGCAGTGAAAGATCGATAATGCGGATGCCGGTATAATTTCAGATACCGATCAGCTTTGATTTTTATACGTTCTCCGATTCTTTTTTACGACTGTGTGTGTTTTGAGAATTTTATTAGTGATTCTCGGAAGGAATAAATGTGTTGTCTTTATTAGCATATATATTTTAAAATAATGATCCGATCCTATTATACCGGTAATTGAATAACAGTGGATAATATTCCTCCTTTTCGATCTGCAATAAAATATTGTTGTAGATTTTAATATTTTATAAGGATCGGAAATTTTAAATTTATTCGAGTAATTAAGATTATCTTTACAATGAGTTTCTATTTCTCTTGATTAGTAAAGTAATTTCTAATTTGTCATTTAAGTATTGAATTATATGGTTTCTTTCGTTTTACTTCTTATTAATTTACTAAAAAAATAATAATTGTAAAATATCTATTTTAGAAAACTTTACGAAAATGTTGTAGCAAGGAATCAAAATAGTACACTCAGTTTCAAAGTGAAAAAATTGTTTGTATAATTACTAATTATAGATTTGAGTAGGTTATCCAAATCCATAAATTACCCATTCCATAAATTTCACTCTCTTCAGCTAAACAATTTCTCGATTTACTGCTCGAACTTATTAAGGACAAAATTTTCCAGCATTTACGTAAAACCTAATTTTTATAATCTTCGAAGACTCGTCCACTCAAAGAAAAGTGAAAGCCGCTGCTGTAAAGTGAGTGAAATCAATAGGCACCATAAAGCATCAAAATTTTCGGTAGCCAAGGTCCAACCTCAATTACGTTGCGCGGGCAATTAGAAAAGTGGTGTGCTGACTTGGCGTAAAAGGCTGCGCGTCGCCATAGGTCGTCGCAAGACACCCTCGACAACCCAATCCCCACAGAATTTTCATTGTCATCCCGAAATATGGTTATGTAAAAGTGAAATTTCCCGCAGTCGCTCAAGCTGCTCTGGATTTTGACCTGTTGAATAGAAGCCTAATGCTCCGGACTACCTGCCGAGCTAAACCAGGTAAATATAAGTCTCGAGGTCGTCCCGTAAATTGCGAAACGATCGTCGGCGCCTCTCGGCGCTCTCGAGGGGTCGCGTAGTCCTTGTTCTTACCCTATGGTTGCTACGCCATTCTTACAAATAAGTGTAACTTTCGCTTCGTAAGAAAAATTGCTACGCATTTTTCACTCCATTTTAAACGCGGTGCCGATGGAATTTTAAAATTTTCAATGCGCCGGGCTGGACGTTTGAAGTTTCCTTCTCCCTTTCCACCTGTGCTGCTTACCTTCTTTTCTCTCTTATACATCATCGCATTTTTCATATTTTTTTTCTCTCCACTCCACATCTATGAAAGAAAATGGTTCGGCTTCGATTTTTCACAACTCGACGTTTGTCAGAATTTCCCAGCTGAATGGATCGTTTAACGCGTGTTCTCCTTATGGGAAGATTTGGTATCGCGTGTGAGGTCGAGAAGAACAGTGATGTTGTTGCATGTATATCTCACAGTAGGCGCACGCGCGCGGGCGAGCGATTTCACAAATAATTGTGCAAGAAGCAATTATTTCACGAGCGCAATCGCGAATCTTTCCAGCTGCCATACGCGAGTTGTATACGTGTGGCTTTTAATTAATTTACAACGCGGGATCTCTGCCTAATTCGCCACATTATGCAGCAACAGCTCGCCGTGTTAGAATTCCACGCTCCGCGCTCCAAGCACTGATCTACCGTTCACTTTTCACTATTAACGTACATGCAGGGGTAAAGAAGACGTTACTCGCTAGGCCACCCCGATTTTGTCGTCGTTACGAAACCAGACGCAATTTGTTAAATAGCAGCTGTGATGCTGTCTTGAAACGAATGCACGTAGGATTTGAAACTTTGAGAATCTCTGAGAATGCAAAGAATTTCAAATGGTTTAACCGCCCATTTTCTCACATTATAACTGACTTGTATGTACAATTTAACTAAAATACTTTGCGTTCAAACTTTATGTATTAACATCCTATAAATGTATTTTAACGCAACAAAGAAGATATTAATGAACGTATAATTATTTACAGCTCAATTTTACAATGAGTCACGCACTTACCATCGATAACGTTACGTTTTTCTCAGGTATAAATCGGGGCGCCTCCCCCCCCCCCCGGAATTCATCAGAGCTCGAATATCATTAAGAATTAATAGCGGTATGTCGCAGAAATCGCGCGGTTCGTAGCTCTGGCTCCAGCTGATCGAAACGGTCAACTGCCACCGATCCCCTCGCCAACAAGAAAGTACGCGCGACAAGAAAAAAGGAAAAAAGAACCGCGAGAGGAGTCAGCTCTTGGATAATCGGACACGCAGCTAAAAGAATATATATGTAGGGGGTTTCTATTATTAATAAATTTCAATCGCGATATACCTAACGCGACCCAGGGATATTAATCTGGGCGCGCGCGATTTCTATCCCAGACGGTGTAGATTTTCGAAATCAATAAATCGCTTCTCTCTCTCTCTCTCTCTCTCTCTCTCTCGTGTATGAGGTGTGTGTGCGCGCGCGCGCCGCGCGAGCACTGGACGCCTCGGTGATTTACGATGCACGCGAGGAAAAAGAGAAGGGACAAAGTAGCCGAAAACAAAGGCAAAAAAGCAGCTCGTACAGCCGACGGATGCGAAGCTATAATGACCCCGAGGTCGAGCAATTTTTGTTGGCTAACCCCGAGAAAACGCACTTATTGTATACGTATTTATATTATTCCGTATTATTCAGGCTCGCGCTTGCGTTGGACGTATAAATTATTTTGAATTCAATCATGAAGTGATCGGCCCTCCCGGTAATTGTTCGTGATTTGACTCTGGAGAGAGGGAGAGAGGGAGAGTGAGCAAAAGGAGAATAAGAGAGGAAGGAGAATAAAATTGATACGTGGGCTCCTAATGGGCCCCAACGAAAATGGACTCGAGAGGAGACAGGACAACAAAAGCCACGTATGCATATTATGAATGGATGAGCCGACGGTGAGAGGGAGAGAGGAAGTTAAGGACGCCAGAAATATGTATATACACACACGTCGCGAGACGAGCGCACCCACTCTTCCTGCCGGACTCGCGCATTTTTTTCCCCCTTTCTCCCTCTCTCCCTCTCGCTTTGTCTCCTTGAACCGCCCAATGGGAGAGAGAGAGGGAGAGAGAGAGAGAGAGAGAGAGAGAGAGAGAGAGAGAGAGAGAGAGAGAGAGAGAGGAGACACGAGTGCGAAAAAAAGCGATGAAGACGCATCTGAATCACTGAGCGGGGGAGAAAAAGAGCGGCGCTTGAGACAAAACGAGGGCAAAAAGGAAGGAGAGCCAAGGGCCGAAGGGAATAGCGAGGCTAGAGGCATTCTTTAGAGCGTGCGGCGGCGACTAGCGGCGCTGAGCCATTGTGTGTCCTTTCTGCGTGTGTGACGAGGAGTGGCCCCGTGTACGACAGAAAATTAGTAAAATCCACGTTCAAACTGTCCCCCTCCCCCCTCCCCACGTTACCTATCGCAGTTCTCCCTCTCTCTCTCTCTCTCTCTCTCTCTCTCTCTCTCTTTATTTCCTTCTCGCATCTTCCTCGGTCTTTTCTGGCCACACGAATTTATAAGGAGCGAAGCCAGAATTTATACGGGGACCGGAGTTATTTATCGGTTTCGATGGGGCGCGCGATATCGTTATACTCGGATATCGATACGCTCCTCTCTCTCTCTCTCTCTCTCTCTTACTGCGAATGGTATATAAGAGAGGGAGTCGAGGAGAGCCGCGCGTGTATGTGTGGACCTCACCAAAACGCTATGTGCGACGCATCAGTCGGGCGAAACGTCGACACTTCGCGGCTTCTTATTCCTGATGCCTGGTACTGTATGACGGGGTTGCTGATATAAGCCTCGACGTTCTCTGTATAGTTTACTCTCAATGACCAACAGAGAGAAAGAAAGAGAGAGAGAGAGAGAGAGAGAGAGAGAGAGAGAGAGAGAGAGAGAGAGAGAAGAGGGAAACGGTAAAGTTTTTATATTTATGTCATCTGAGAACGAAATCGAGGAGCGAGGAATGTCGAAGCCAAGAGGGACTCGATAAATCTGCGATCCTGCAACTTGTAACACGAATCTTTTTCTTCTTCGCCCTTAGACTCGTAATTTTCTCGAAACTAATGACTTATGTGTGTGTTTTGAGTGTCTTTTTTTTTTGTTTTGTTAATTGGCCAGTATGTTTTCGACCATAAATATGGGGAAAATTAATTGAGCCACTAAGCAGAAGTTAAAGATACAAGGAGTATTATTCAATTTCAAAGAATTAACAGGCTCACTTTCAAAAAATATAATAATGAGATATGGAGAAAGAATATTTTACAAGGATCTTTGTAAAATACACTGAGTTGCATCGCGCTGTCATAAAGTAATTTCTAAAGCCCGTATTAAGGTATAGCTATTTTTCGTGAAATATCGAGAGTCAAAATCTGCCGAAACATGGAGAATCCTTAACGTTCAAACATTATTATATAAGCTTTCGTGGAGTCTTACAAGTGATTGGCTTCGCGTATACGCACATGCGCAAATGCAAGCTCCTGTTGCTGGTGCTGCAATTATTAATTCCGGAAAATCGATAAGCTCAAAGAGAGGAGCGAGTATAGCTGCCTCCCCGAGCCGCGCGCTTGCAATTATTGCCGTTTCACCAAGCTAGAAGCCTCGAACGTTAGAAAGCACGAAGCAAGTGAGAGAGGGGGGGGAGAGCGAGAGATACAGGAAGAAGCTACCTAACCCAGAGAGAGCTTCTGGAGGAGAGAGAGAGAGTGAGAGACAGAGAGAGAGAGAGAGAGAGAGAGAGAGAGAGAGAGAGAGAGAAGACGAGGTGTGCAGGAGGAGGGCGCAAAATTTACAGCAGCTCCGCGCGGAGGAACAGAATGAGAACAGAAAGGAGTGGCAGTAGCGGGCGGCTGGAGGATGTACCCCTCCAAGTACAATGCCAGTCTCTAATCACGCATCGACTTATCGGCGTGGGTGAGGGGCGAGAGAGAATCGCATGTACATTCACTTGCCATCCATAGCCGTTGTTCCTTCGCCAAAGACGACGACGACAAAGCCGTTCCTATCGTCGGCTCTACTTATCTCGTCTCTCTCTCTATCTCTCTCTCTCTCTCTCTCTCTCTAGAGTTACATTGACTTCCAGGAATTCGTAGCAGCGCCGCTAATCGCAGGAAGCACTTTCTTCCAGCGTCCATCGTTAACTATGCTGATCTTATACCGATATATACTTCGCGCCATGACATTATCTGCACTTTCTTTTCAGCGAAATAGGAAACTGTACTTTTTTACAAAAAATTTAATTAAGATATTTTTTTATCTATATCAACACCTTTGCTTTGAAAGTTAGAATAATTTGTTTTACAGATTTTTTTATTGTAGTCGAAAAACGCTATTAGTCAGCAATGTATTATAAAAGCAATTTTTGCTTTCTTTTAAAGGAAGTTTTGTAATCGTGAAAAAATTTTTTTTTAAATGAAAGTGGAACATTTATAAGAATTTTTTTACATAAAAATAAGAATTTTTTCGTGTATGGATGTCAGTGTATGTGTATGTGTCATAACGTACCTCAAAACTAGATAGATCGATTTTGATGTTTGACCTCTCATTTTTTTGTTTTTTTTTCTCGTATGTCCGCTAAAATATAATTTTTTTATTTGATGATTATTCTTTATACTAGATTATACTAGAAAATATATTTATAAAAAATATTTTTATACATCACGGGAATGAGGTTATTTTAACTAATTAAAATAATGAAGAAAGAAATTATTTGCGTTTTTTAATTATAATTTTTTTTTTATCATTATTTATATCTCATAAATTGTTTAATTTATTTTAAAATATAATAGATAATTTTTTTTGTATCGCTTTCTTAGAGAGAAAGGTTTGTATTAGTGATAAATTTTTTTTCCTCCAAAAATGTTTCAAAACATTTTGACATCGTTGGAACATAAATTGACTATTTTTGAGAAATTTCTTTTTGTATTTGGGATGTGTGAGTGTATGTATACATCTGTATTTCGAGAACTGAATTAGATGCATTGTCAATATTGGAAAAAGTTGATTTCCGTATTCAATGTCTTATAATATAAGTTACTAAAATCAGTAACGCTTAACAAATAAACATATTGAAACATAATACTTATTGAAATTGTAGCATAAATTATAAACAAAATCTATTTGTTACTGTTGTGTTTCAACGTTAAAGATGAATTTACAAAATATGCCAGGGGACGTTACAAACATTATTTTGTTTGATTTTAAGCCTTGTGGAAGCATAATTAAAAAATTTTAATGAGGCATATACTTCCATCTATTCTGAGCTAAAATAATTGACAATATTTATTTTTAAAAATTGTTTTATACCTTGGATATTTCAATCCAGGGGAATTACAGATGAAAAGGTACGCAGAAGAAATTTTTAAAACCAGGTTATATTTTAGATCTACATTTTTTTTAAAACTTGCTATACATTGAAATATTATATTTCACTCACATATCTTTAATTTTATCAAGTATAAGAAAGCTAAAAATAATTTGTTTTCATTTTTTGTAAGACTATACTTCCAGTCTAAGTTTTTTGATAAAATTGGGTGACAACTTTTGACACATAATTAAAATGATATAAAAATAATTTAAATATTATTATACTTTAGTAGTTAAAAGTATCTATTTATAGGAGAAAAACAAATAATCAAAACTTACGATACCCTAGTTTATATTTTGTTAAAAAATTTTGATAACAAAACATATAAACAATGCTAGGTGACAGCCAGTGTACGTTACATTTCACACTTTAATGACGCTATTAACAAAAATTTTTTTATTTTTTATGGGATTTGAAAATGGATTCTTTTAAACATATTAATTAATAAAATTAATTTGTTGCAAATATTTTCAATAATTGGCGGTACATGAATTAACGTTTTTTTTTAAATGGCCCATATATATTGGAACTAATAGTAAAGTTTATTTAAATAAGCTAAATGCCAATGAATTGGCAGCGGTTTTAAAATGCATACTGACTGCGATTATGAACCTATCAAATGTTCTGGAGTTAGCTATCAAACATTCGTAGCTAATTATGCCACCAGTTCATGATAAATACAGACTCCTGCACACTTCGATTGCTTATCGAAACATCTGCTCGTCTGTTACTACGTACCGCACAAATGTCGCAAACGTATATATTCGCATGATGAATCGCTCCTTGCCGCCCTAAGACGCACGAGTCTGATAATAATCGATCACACAAAAGGAGTAATGATCATGCGATCGCTCCCTTCCTCGCACATACGATTTGCAACTCCGTTCTCTCTCTCTCTTCTCGTTGGCCCGAGAGAGCCTTCTGCTCATAAAGGGTTGATCTTTAATTCATGACAGAGGAGGCGCCGCTCTACTCCTCTCTCTCTCTCTCTCTCTCTCTC
>UELV01176740.1:0-23579 GCA_900490015.1 Megastigmus stigmatizans | reverse complement strand
CACACACACACACACACACACACACACACACACACACACACACACACACACACACACACACAAATAGGCGAATTTCGAGCGCGCAGGAATTCGCGGGGCGAGCACTCGCGGCACCTGCTCCTTTACTATACCATGTGTTTCGGCCTCACGGTTTCACAGAACCGGTGTGTATAGTTATGCCGTAGGAATGCCGTTCAACTGACGGGCGATTAGCTTTTCTTCACTTTATACCCGAATATTAAAATGTGCCAATAGTAATTGGAATAATTATTAGATCTCTCGTCGCTGATGGACACTGCACGTTTATAGATTAATGTATATAGAGGATATTGGGTGTGTATAGGTACAGTGTCGATCATTTTGGCAAAAGAAACGGTATATTCCGGTAGAATGTGTGGAAAAAAAGTTTTACGTCCGCAAGTCAAAGTACAGTTAATGTATAAGAAACTAATTAGAGACGGATAATAAAGCAAGGCCATTAAAAGCTAATCAGCGTTCTACTGCCTAAATAGGATGTCCGCTAAAATTCGCATAGATATTTCTGTTATACATTGTCTGCACCAAGTATTTTCAAAGCCCTACATCAATACTTGTACTGTTTGTACGTTTTATCACTTATGCCGTTTATTTTATAAAGTGTGGCAATAAAATATTAATATTAGGTACATTCTTTCAAAGAAATAAAGAAAGGATCACCACCATCGATATATTATATATGTATATTATAAAGAAAAGAAAATAATATAACCATGTCTTAACAGCTGCATCATGCGTCATAAAATCTCTCCAGGAAAAGAAATAACGCAACCAGTGTGAGCAGAAGATATTCGGTCTTTGTCGAGACTAATTAAATTAATCGATCGTATCAATTAAAATTCACGGCCTATACGTAATTGGCCTTGCGTATGGCGAAAAAATTTCGCGAAATTCCAAGAGTCCTATGTAATCGCACAGGCAAAGTTTCGAAAACATCGAATTCCGCGTGCTAGGTCCGCAATACACTCCTTACATTCGCAACAGCTCCGCTTATCAACGCACGCATATACTTAGTTATAACACAGATGAGATGAGGCATCCGCTCCCTAAAAAAAAAACAAAAAAAAATAGCCAGAAGTAAATAAGGCAAAGGTGTGAGGTCGATCATGGGACTATCGCGCGTGGTTCTTCCCCTCTTCCTTCCTCTCGAGTCGCGCTATATATACATAAGAAAGAAGCGGTGAGCCCCCGCGGCGCCTGTTGCTTCTCTTGCGCCTCCCCCCCCTCGCTCGACCCCTCCTCCCCCTATCCCTGCCCGGCTCGCTCGCTCGCCACCACCAGCAACGTATATACGTTTTGTGTCTTCATTCAGTACCGCTCGCGACTTTGCGCCGTGCGCGATTACACCGCACGCAACTTTATAATATACTTGTATACGTTTGTACACCGGCCCCTATCTCTCTCTCTCTCCCTCTGTCTGTGCTTGCGCCCGCTTTGGCACATATACAGCCAGTTGAGCAGCAGCAGCTGTCTTCCGACCTTTTGGACGCCCACGCGCGATAACGCGTATATACCGGCGTTGCTCGTGTGCACGCTCTCTCTCTCCCTCTCTCTCTCTCTCTCGCTCTCTCTAGCTCTTTCTTATCGCCGGGCTCTTCGGCTTTTTCCCTTCTCTATACAGTCTCTCGTTATATTTCCAGTCCGCTTTGTAGCCGCAGTTCCCCATCGCGACAACTTCTTTATGAGCTTCCGCACAATTGTTTCTCTATCGTCGCAGTGAACTTGACAGTGGGCTGCTCGCTGCGCTGCTGAAGTTGGACTTGTGGAGAACGGAAATTGTCGTGTTAAAGTTTTCGAGTCGAGCTGCTTTGCGATATTGACTGCATGCAGGGTGAGTTGTATGTATAGAAAAGTGATTGGGGCGTCAAGAAGAGACCATGAAACGTTGGGCGATTTGATTTTTTGCTTCGGCTCGAGTGTGTATACCTACGTGTGCATAGTGCGAGCAAGTGTCTGCCAATGTCAACTGAAATGAGTCATTCCTTTAGGATATAACAAGGATGAAATGTGAATTTAGGGGAGTTTAAACGCGTGACTTTCTTTAGTGGTACACATGCGAACGTTCAGAGCTTTAGAATAGAGCTACCGCGACCGTTACGACTTGTATATATTGTGTAATGTTAACGTAGGCAATATTTCGAGCAGTTTCAGTTGCATCATTATTACGGGATTTTTTTAAATATAGCAAAACAGGCCGGATGACTCGGTACGTTATGTAAAATTGGTAGAATTCTACTACTAAGGTATACATACTAGATTTGCATACACGCGATGAGGAATAGTGCGAATAATGAGCGATAATTTTTCCTCTACACGATAAAACTGCCACTGAGTAAAGTTTCTGCTAAAACTACCGCATATTATACCTATTCTCGTTAAAGGAACGTTACCGCATAACACTTTATAGTGTAAAGTAACGCCAGTCATGATACAAATTGCCCGTGCGTGAAACACTATAATTTAATGTAAATTATATAATGTAATTTATAAATATACTTAATTAAAATATAAAATATAAAACCATTACTTTGATCTTGATAAAAAGTAAATAAAGTATTTTTAAATAGTCGAGTTTACACAAATGTAACAACGGATTATTGCATTCGAAAATGAATTCCTATAATTTTTGCGAGAATTAGTTCTGTGTATACCTATACGGATCCCGCATAAAAAGTTGAAAAATCCACAGGTCCATAAGTCGTACAGATTCGAAATAGATTCTGATTAAAAAATGAATTATTTTCCCACGACAGCCGCACTAATCATTCGAGCGCATCGACTTGTACAGCCTACATCGTCCATTCGAATTGGGAATAATCAAGGAACACACGCCAAGTCCGTAAGCATTTCCACTCCGCACGATTATCCGTATCGCTCTATAGCGCTCCGACGATAAAACCCCCAACTTAGATTTATAACGTAAGTGTCGAGCGCGTCTGCATACGAGAAAACAAGGAGAGGAGAAAAAGGAGTTGCGCACGCCAGCGCGAGTGCAAAGAAGAAAAAAAAGACCTCGGAGCATTACGTCAGTTGGCTCGACCGTATAGAATCGCCGGGCGATGACGACGGCTGCACGGCAGCTCGACGATGATGGCACTTCCAAGTGGACCGGCTCGCCGCGCAGCCTCGACCGCGGACCTGAGCTCGCAGTACTCGGCCGACTCGCGTCGCACGCGCCGACTCTCGAGTTCGTTGTCTCTCGCCTTATAACTCGCGATGACATCATCTTAGCGATATGTGGAGACGCCTGCAGTGCGCGGTGCGGAGACGTGCCGCGAAACTGGAGGATTTCCCGGAAAAACTGCGACGACGCATGCGCGCGGCTTTTCAGTTTTCCGCGCGAGTGACGAGTGTGATGCGATGTGCTTCTATATATGTAGCGGCGATCGAGGAAAGCGGTGCGCTCTCAAAAAGCCTGCGTGCATGGAAGAGTCCAAGACCGTATATTATAATACCTGCAGCTTAGCGGTCTACTAAGGCTGATCGTAAGATACACGTTTGCAAGATTATCATCGCGTAATGATTGCGCGAATCTTTTTATTGGCGATAAGGCTTCTTTCCATTATGGAATATAAAACTTGTCATTCAAAAATTATCCATTTATGAAAATTAACATTTTTGATCAAATTTGACTTTTGGTATATGCAGTCTTATGTTATATACCTCTTTTTTGTACTTTTCGATTAATATTTTCACTCATTCTGCAAATACTATAAAAATCTTAACTTCCAGTATTCGGTATATTTTTTATATTGAGAATTTCCATTGCTGTTTGTAGCAAATTTCCTTGAAAATATAGAAAACCTGTTGATAAACGATCATTTATAGTCATTTATAGTCACAATATCGATAAGCTTTATATTTTTTAATAAAGACTAAATACTTATCTAAGTATTGTCACTATAAACTTTTAAAACTATATTCAATTAGTAATACGCATTTATAACACCTATACTGCTAAAGATTGTTATTCAATTCTTAAAATCACTTCAAAAATAATTTTATTATCTATCTTAATAATTTAATTTTGATAACTTATATTAACTTATATTAAAATTTTATCGCGTCATTCCATCGACTGTCAATAGCATCTTACAATTTTTTATAAATGATTTTTAATACAGTAAATTTTGTTAATACTCTTTAACTGCTCAAAAACTATAATTATATTAGAATACTGTTTCCTTATACTGCTACTAAATTGAAGTGCGACTACTAGACTATAAAGTAATACGACACGATAGAATTAATTTTGATACTATTGACTTTGCGCTAGCAACGCTCAGCATATTAGTTCCTCTACCAAAAACTTAAATCGGATCAAATTCGAAGAAACGAATGCTTACTTTAATCAAACGGTATCAAAAATTAAATTTATACATGCTTTTTGTTCCGTCATTGTTCTTGATTTTTTGTCTAGTTGCAATATCGATACAAAAACAATAAACGATTAAAGTGGTGAAAGAAAAAAAAAGAAGATAACCGGTAGCTCGCACGCAAACAGTTTATGTAAGCGCAGCAATATAAGAAAGCAAGATAGAACGAAAAGGAAAGAAGAAGGTTGTCGTGCGCGCGAGTGGAGGAAAAGTCGCATCACTGGGCAGGAATAAGGTTGAGAGCGGATTGCTATATATATGCAGAGTTGAGCGGAATGCTCGGTCGCACGCGCATTATTGAGGCGATCTCTCGCGCGCGGTGGATGCGAGCTAACCGTGGCATAGAGCGCCGGGTGCCGCGCGGGACTAGTAAAGAGATATATAGAGAACGTCTTGACAGTGACCCACTTGGGGGCCCATGTTCCGCTTGTTGCGCGTTCGCGCTCGCACTCGTGACACTGCCGCGCGCGTCGCGATTTATCATCGGATTTCACGCTCTCGCCAGATCCTCGTGATTCTAACCCGTGATAACTCGCTGCAGTCGTGCACAGGGATTCTTTCTCTCTCTCTCTCTTTCTCTCACACATTTATATATAGGTACTCTCTTTCTCGCGCTCTGCCATTTCTCATTTCCTCTTATGAGAGAACTGTTGCTTAGCGACACACGTTATACGAAACTTTTTGTTGCAGAATATAAAGTCATTCACCCATTTATCGTGTGTAAGAAAGAATTTATCTTAGAAAATGGATATATATATATTGCATTAATGTTGTTAAACTGTGACAAAATACAGACGTTTTGTGTAAAGTACAATTTATTTACACTTGATTCAGGTATAATATTATAGATTCACGTATTCATTTATTATTAATTTTTACTTAATAGTTAATTTGTAAAGGAGGATGACAACATTGACTATTTTTAAAATGGCTCGATTGACCTATATAAAACTTATATTATCTTTTCTGATACAAAAAAAAACCTTTTACTTGGTGGGAAATACTTTCAAAGGGCCGAATTGAACGAATCCCATGTTTAACTTCTTTAAAAATCTTAACCGTCTTAAAAATATCTTAAAGTATGTGCAAAATTATTCAAAGCTCTAGAACTATTCAATAGATTTAAATTCTGATCTCTTATCGTTGGCAAGACTCATAAAATATAAATCAAAGGAAAATACAGCATGAATTATCTAGAATTTACCATATTATAATTTGTATTATAAGTTTTAATCCTCATTTAAATAATAGTTAAATATTAGTTGCGGATCAGTGATCCACGTTATCTACGTTTAGTCACTAAAAATTACTATTGCTCATTAATATGAGAATATTGTAAGGCAGAAAACGACGGTTCTAAGATTAAAAAAATATTCCGTTGTTTAACTCTAGCTAAACAGCAGAATTAAAATCAACTGAAACCAGGATATTCTCAATATTACAACCTCTCTTAAATACTATTTCTACGAAAGGCTAAAGGCGTATATTACGCTGTGGTTTTCGATTATATAAAGGCATCTAAAAAATGACGGAAAAATATTTCAACTAGAGAACGCCTATCAACAAAATTGACATTCAAACTCATTAATTGGGTGGGTTAAAGAGTCACTATTATACAAAACAAGTTTTGATTATTCAATTTCTTCAGCTAACAGTACTCTCGATACGCTACGAATTAGATTATGTATAAGATTATTTAAGAACTATAGAATTTTTATCCAGACAATAAAAATCTAGTTAAAAATAAAACTAAAAATGTAGAGAGATATAAAATATTAAGTATTTGAATATAGGCTCAACTGTTCATGAATTTCGCTCTTCATTATATACAGAAAATAGTGTGCAAAATGATTACAGTGCAGTAGTCTATGACCATAAAAGATTTACTGCTGCATGTAATCATTGTCAGCGAGATACTCGTATAATTAATATTGAACTTAACGTATAATCGTACAGGTTGCTTAATGCATGTTATACATTCGCTTAGTTTACAATTTTTACAAACGGTTTTATACTGAAATTAATTACACGCACATTTTTTTATCAGTGTTTTAGATAAGATGCTTTTGAAATGTTTCGACACGTGGGTTTATATGCAATTTCGCATCTGCAAGTTAATATTATATGTATATACCTAAATATATAAATATACCGATATACATATTGGTTTCTTAATATACATTAATCAGTTAAAGATTTAGAAAAATCTTTGCTAATTGAAAAACATTATTATAGAAGCCAAAAGCACACGAATTCCTCCATATCTTAGATTTTTTTCCGAGCCAAGACGGTTGTGCAATTCGAATTAAGCTAAAAATCACAATGTCACGATGTCACGTAATGATGTAAGACATACACGTTGAAACGAAAATCCTTATCATCTTTAATTTTATGACTTATAATTTGAAAAACTTTACGTATATATCTGCAAGAAAAAAGAACCACTAGCTGTATAAGTTTTGTTTAAATAATGTTTTCAATTGTTTAATATAAAAAATATGTTTGACTTTATTAGGTATTTTCACTTTGAGTGGTGAATAGGATGATTGAGTATGTTATATGCATATATGATAATATAAATACGTTTCTAATGAAACAAAAATTTTCATTATTGTATTTTTAGTAAACATTTTATGAAATAAATAAAAAAATCCAATTTTAAGTAGATAAAGACTTGTTCGACAATACGTTGATATTATAGATACAAGCGAAACATCTTTTAAAAATAAAATAATGTTTATTATAGCATTGTCCTTATTTTATACTAATCTTTATACACTTTGGGTAATCTAATGCAAGTTAATGATATTTTATTGTTTTTTTTTTCGTCGTTAATGAGCTTATTATATACAAATCATCAATTTGATTTTTAATAAGGATACTGCGGTTAAAATCAAATTTAATAGTAAAAAAATAGTTCATATTTTATTAGAACTATATATTCACTTGAGTCAAGTTACTTTAGAACCATCACACAATTAAGGAAATTAGATAAGAATCTATAATTATCCAACTATTAAGCAAAAACTTCATATGCATTAGATCTCATAGTTCCATAAACATTGTCTTACCTGTTCGAAATCATAAGCAATCTCTATACATAAACGTGATCATCATTTTCACACGACAATGATGCTATTTTTATCTATTAATCGTATTCACAGTACAAAACATTATATCAATCCCTATAATATAAAATTCAATATCAAGAATCAAACACTCTTGTATACCTTTTATCTTTGCTTATCAATTGGTTAACATTTAAGATAAACGTCGCACCTGTATAATTATCTAATGCTACCGATACGCATGGATTTCCATCTATACAAAATGTAGACATTCAAAATTAAGTAACCAAGTACAGCGAAGAACAATCGCATTTGCATTAGCAAAATTACATGCACGAATACATCAGGTATATCAGTCGTATCACATGTGAGCTTCTCGATAAGTGCGCGTTTTTCGCATATTGTAGAATCCGCGTAAGTTGCGATATAAGCAGACAACAAGGATATAAGACTTGGGTTCTCGTTCCCAGGATAATCAGCTCTCAGGAGCCCGGCGACTGCGAGTCGTGACGATGATGCGCGAGCGCGATTCATCGACGGAAATACACGGGAGCGCGGTATACGTACGGTATACGTTATATAGGTACAGCGGCTTGAACTGCGAGTCGCGGCTACGCTTTTCGCACCCGTGTACGAAAAAAAAGACTCCTTTTATAGACTACGCGCGTGCGCATTTATTTTTTTCCTCTTATTACTTCCTCTCGTTTCTCTGCTCGCGCTTGCGTGCAGCCAAGATATAGCCCGCGATGATGACCCGAGCTGCGAATATTGACGCTTTCAATACTGGAAGAGCCGAAAAACTCAGCATACGCTGTAGTTTGTGTATAACCGAGACCTCGACTATAACTCGCTAATTGTTTGTAATGTGCATGTAGCAAAAACAAAAGTATTTATAGAATAAAAATTAGAATCGTAATAGCTTACGGTAAAACTTTGTATATAATTTTTATTTATAATTTTTTATTAAACTCAATTATAATGTGTGTTAGAATGACGAAAAACTAGTTTCAATAACAGAGCTTGCATGCTGAAAAATAATATGTTTTTATGACACTGGTTATATTATGAACAAAATGTTTAATTTAATACACTATTTGGAAGATCAATTTATAGCTATACATATACTACCAGGGATTTAGTTCTTCATCGTACTTAAGACTACTTCATATATGTTTTTCTCAATACTGTAGATAAAAAGTCGTGTTAGTTATTATTATTTTTTAATCATTATCCTAGAACATTGAGTATATGTTATTTATACTGCAATCCAAATGCTACACGTCTTAAAATAATTTCAATAGGCGGAGTGAAGTAATCGATCACAAAGAACATTTGTATCTGCAATAGTTATTGAAATCATTTGTACAGAGTTTTATCACTTAACAATTTCGTCACATTATATAATGTAAACCAATTTGCCAAATTAAATAGCTTTTTCCGTTAAGTTTGCTAATTAATTTGGCAAATTGCTTTACATTATAAGCTAATACGTTTTGTGAAAAAGAAACATCAATGTGACGAAATCGTTAAATTGAAACTCAATTCAACACGAAGAGGGGAGTATAATAAAACTCTCAAAACGTCGCAATAAATATCGAGGATAACAATTTTGTTCGTTGTGATTACTAAACTCCATCTATTTGCAACTATTACGAACAATAGAGACTGTATACAATAATGAACTTGAATAGAAACATCAATAGGAATTCCTTTGTTGATTATATTATTTTATTAAAAATTGTGCAGTAGTTTTTAGATTTATAATGCAGCCATTGTAAAATAATTATTACACTTCATAATTTATAGTCATGCTATTTTTTTTATCAGTATATCGTAACTGTCATAAAATTTGGTCATTACAGTGTTTGACAAAAATATGTTTTGATGACAGATCAAAAAAAAAAGAAAAAGAAAAAAGAAATCGTTGGAATATGAATTCTCATTTTACACGTTTCATCCAGATATACCGGTCTCGAGCTGTGCAAAACTCGTTAGGCGCGCGCGCGTGCAATCACAACATTCGCCGAAAAATTTTAAATCTAGCATTGAATTGTGTCATAGAAAGGCGCGTGTTATAGGAGCATGAAATCATAACTAAAAATAACCAGCGAAAAAAAAGGATTATTAAACTCACACTACATTACTGAGAATATATCGCGCGACTCAGCGTCCATCGAGTGTTTGCTCGACTCAACTAATGGTTTGTATAATACCCGTATATATACACGTCAGATTATGGGGTAAAGATTGCATTTACAATGACTGATTTTTAATAAATTTTCAACTTTTAACTTTTAAGTTGTATACAGAGCGCTCGTTACAGCAAGTTGCATCAAAGCGTGCAATTTGTACGGCTTTTCTTTTTTACTACAAGATTAAAGCTTATATTGCGAAGCTCATATGTAAGCAGCCAACGACTCTATATATACTCAATGTGTTTTTGAAACTGAATTAAAGATATATAATTATATAACTATTCAAACATTATATTTATAATTATGTAATGATAGTTATAATTTTATCGAAATTTGGTATTTCATGTAATAATTAGATTGTTCATATTTCATTACAGAAAGTTAAAAATTGAGAGCTCAATTATTTATGCACATGACTTATGAGATTACAATATGAGCATGAATTATTTCTCAAAGCTTTTATTTGGTATAACAAGTGTCACGAATTCATCACTAATGTATACGCTTAAGACGCATATGCACTGTAATTTTGCCAAGCCTATATTTACTCATATATTTGCTCATATATCAATGACGCTTGCATTAATCGAGTATATCGGAAGCTCTATGACGGCGTCGCAGCTGATTCCAGAACCATATTACCCTGCAGTCCCTCCTCCTCGAACCTCCTAAAACGCGTCATTTCTAAATAGAATTGAAAAATCACGCCTCAGCTCCCGCAGTCCATCCTCCGCTGACATATAGACGCGCGGCCGGCTATAGGTACGTAATAAAAGCAGAAGGTCTCGGAGCACGAGGAAGTAGTCACTCGCGTAACAGGCACTTTTATACCAAGTAAGTACATTCCTCGCGAGCCGCAGCCGTTAAGTCTTATATTTCAGATTCACGAACAAAGTGAAAGGCGGGGAATTCCCGTCGGCCTCTGCTCTACAAGTCTACACACACACACATAGCTCTATTCCATCCGCCGAGAGCAGGAGAGAGAGATGCCGCGAGCCGTTCTTTCGAGATGCTCCTCGGCCGCGCGCATATAGCAGCTGATGGGGATCGGCTCGGCGGCACCTGACGTGCACTGCACACGACGGCAACGACATTCTCGCGTAAATCTCCCGTTAGCAGCAGCAGCAGCAGCAGCGCCGCCATGGCTTTCTAATATATGAATGACTGATGCGGGCCAAGCTTAGCCAGAAGTCAGCGGCGGCAAAAGGGGGACAATGGGAAACAGCGCCGCCGGCAGCGAGTTTAGTCAGTCTTATACCTATAGGTTCGAGTAGCGTGTACGTAGTGTAAAACCCACACTACGGGAGTCGCGATTATGTGCGCTGCAGCGCAGAGGAGGGATAAGAGAGCGAGCACACAGCGGGCAAGAGAAAAAAAAGGAAGGGAGCAGGAGAGCAGGAGGTGCGAGGAGCTCGAGCCTCTGTACAGCCTCCTTGGAGAGGTATAGCCACCGGCAACAGCAGCAGCAGCAGCACCACCACCACCAGCACCAGCACCAGCACCAGCAAAGTGGCGAGCTATGCGCACGGGCGAAGTTTTCACCGGCCGTACCTAATATCGCCGACCTCGAGGAACTCGGCTATGATTTCGACGATCTCGGGGCCTCACGGGTTCAGCGATGATCAAACGGGTCGGTGGGACTTTCGTCCGTTTGCAAAACTCGCCCGTCAACGTCGAACCTATATACTTATATCCATCTATAATATGTATTACCGAGAATTCGGCTAATATCAAATCGAACTTATAATATTTTCAATGTGGAGTACTTAGTACGTGCGGCGCACTTAACTCCGCGGTTTCATCGACGATTGCAATTTTACTAGTTTTAATGTTTATCAAGCGCATTGAATCAAATTTTTTTTATATAAGTAACGCGTTTTAATTGTACTGAGTCTTAGCTCCCTGCCAACGAAGATAGGGTCTATCTTTGTTGTCGCTGCACGCTTAACTCCACTACTTACACATGTGTCATTTATAGAAGATTATAACTGTCAATTTATTTATTCATACAATATAATAGATTGAAATTGGAATTTCTCAAAATTGATGTATATTTAATGATATCGAATTCCGAATCATATTTCTTCTATTTTAAAAGCTTAAAAGTCTTTATCGATATATAAGGTAAATGACCCAGTGACTGGACACGACTAGTGAATGGACAGCACTAGTATCTGGACGCGTTCGACCAATCACAACCAAGGAAATCGTCCAGACACTGGGGGTGTCTAATCACTAGTACATGTTCTTAAGTGTCCATTCACTGGGTCTTTTACCTTACATGTCTAAATTGGTAAAGTACTCCTTTTCTTTTATTATAAATAAAAAAATTACTCGTTTGTATTTTACTTGATCGCAGCTTACACTATTTTTGCAGTAATTGTATTGAAACATTGTGAAAATAATTCACTTTTGTGATCAATAAAAATTACATTATTCGTTAATTAAAAACTACCTATAGACAATATATCGATTCAAATTATTACATTATCAATAATAAAGAATAGTTTGATCTTACTTTACGTTTCGTTTCAGTAAAATAATTAATACAAATTTTAAAATGAAATAAAGTTGATTATAAGGTACCATTATATAAAATAAGAATGGTAATTGTAATGCATATATATTTTATGAAATGAAATATAAAAAACGATACAATATTATATGTTAAAAAAATTATTATTATAATAACTAAAGTTATATTCGAATCTAAATGTTATATAATATATTATAACCTATATTAAGTTTATACGTAATTATCAATTATAATTTAGCAACCTTTTCAAATGTAACAATTATAATGAAATATATGAGTTAAGTAGCAGAATTCTTCTACATTATCGACGTATGGCAACGAAGAATTTCAACTTTTTTTTCTTATTATGCGGACATCGCGGACGACAAATAATATTGTACATTACCTATATATCATGAATTGTTATCTCATACAGTCATTTATCATTCGATGTACCTATTATAACAAGAACTGTTATATAAAAAAAATTAATTAACCAACGAAAGATATGAAAAAAATACAATGGATTATTCGTAATATATATATGAAAAGTAAATAGCGATAATTTCATAGATTTTAGCGCAGTCTGCTCAATATTATTAATATATAACTAAATAAATTTTGGTTTTCGTTAATAATACATGACTATATACAGTCATTCTAATACGAATTCATGAAGTATTCCCAAGAATGCTTATACTACAAGTAAAAGTCACGGAAAAATATATAATTCTTATTACGAGTTGAGTCCTGTCTTTAGAAAACAAGAAGAGAGCATCAGATTTTGATCTGATCCGCAATTGAAGTAACGGTTTCCAGTAGATATGTGCTTAGCATATAATTATTAATTAGTCGCTGGAGCACATCGCCTCATTACCACGGGCGATTAGTAGGAGTAAGCATCAGGCAAGCGAAGAGTGCACAATGGCAGCTACTGGGATCGCGCGAGAAACGAGTCTTGGCGATTCCCGTGCGGCGCGGTGGCGTCGCACCACCGCGTTACACGTCCTCGTCACGCGATCGCCGAGTGCCATGCGCCGCGAGACCGGCGAGACTGTAGCCCTATATAAAAAGCCGTAATGCCATTTCCCACATATTCTTCTGGCTGGCAGACAAATTGTGGACGGCGGAGTGCGGCAAACTCCCTCCTTCTCTCTTTATTCCTATCTTCGGAGTATCTCAACCGCGTCTTCCTCTCGCAGCAGTCTCGATCGAAAATACTCAACTTTCGCATGCTTTTCTATAAAGATACTTAGATAAATAGAATAAGGAAAGATATGAGCAGCTAGAGAAATTAAGATAAATCTCGCGTTTGGAGAAACAGTTCTTTAACGAAGCAACGTCAGCTGTTTATTTGTACAAAGTTATATTTATAAAGCAAATATCAATCGATTGATATATATATATATATATATAATTACTCTCGCTTCTTTAATACATAAACACCGATTTCCCCTTGTATTTCTATCGTTTCGAGAGATGGAGCAGAGCGGCGAAATTTAGATTATGTCGTATGATATATACGCGTATATATACAGCTCATGTGTACAGTTGTACAGTGTGTATGGTAGTGTATAGTATAGGTATGAAGACAGAGAGGGAGGACAACTCGACGACGGAGCGGCTGATCCAGTCGAGCGACGAGAACCGACGAGTTGCTGTTTATTCTCTTGGTCGTTGTCTCGTCGCTCTTGCCTGACTGGCTCGGTCGCTATATCTACTTGACCAAATAGTGAGTATATCTAGTTTCTACTTTTACTACTGTAAATTGTCGCTTTTTCGGTGGGATACTCTGGATTGTTTCTGATTTTTTTTTCCTTGGGTGTAGTGTTATATATTTCCAGTTGGAGGGTTAGGATGCATTCTTGAAATATGCAGTTTGACAAGTTTTAAAGGTACAGGGTTTACTACTTAATAGTTTTTCTTTCCGAAGAAAGAAATCCGTTAGTTTCAGCTATACTGTTAAAGGTTGTTATTAATTTTGTATCAGCATTAAAATAATTGCATAAATCCATATTTGTTTCTTATTACTTATTACAAATTATACTATTTTAATTAAAATAATAATTATTTAAAGTCTTATAAAATATAGTTTTGAAAGTTTGAGCTTTGATAAAATCCTATTCGATGGTATGTAATTAATACCTTTCTAAGATTACATCAAATTGTCATTTTCATAATTTTCAATATTTTGAAAATGTAAATAATACATAAATTATATCAAATATACGTGTATTGAAATTATTATATTATTAAATTTAATTAAATTGTAATGGAAGATTATTTAAAGATTTCAACGTAGATCAATAATCCCAAAAAATATATTTAATATATTAATAGTTTTAAATAAAACTAAAATAAGTATTACGAATACTTATAAGTAATATTGATATCTCGATAATTTGTAATTTTGTATATTTATGCTTAGTGAAAAAAATCTACTGCGCATTTGAATTAATTGAAATAATCAAAATTCGTTATTCTCTCTGTACTCGATTACTTAATCTTTCAGTCGTAAAGAATTGAAATACATTAAAATACACGATAAGGTTTTCGATAACGAATTCTTTTTCTTTTCGCGAGGAATTTCAATAAATAAGCGAAAAAGTTACACGAGGAAAACAAGTGTTAGGGAAGTATGGATAAGCAGCAGCAGCAGCAGCAGCAGCAGCAGCAGCAGCAGCAGCAGAGTGGACAGAAGATTACAGTGACCTCAGTAGCGAGTGCCAAAGTCGTCTCAGATGCTAAAAAAGTACTACCCAAATCAGTAGCTGAAAATACAGTAAAGAGAAATGAAGATAACAACAATGAACCAATCAAAGATGTTAAGAAAACAAATACGGAAAAATTGGTACCGCCCGAAAAGCCTAAGAGGATTCCAGTTATAGAGCAATCTGTAAGATTAATCTCTGTTGATATTAATTAAATATAAAACGATCGAGAACCCAAAATTGACCCACAATCCATAATAGTTTATTCAATTGATTGAAACTTTAAATCGGCAAATCTCGAAGATGGAAAACCGTAAATTTATGAGTAATTCAAAATAGATATTGAAACTGGTGAAAAATATTGTATAAGGCGACTAAGTATCGAAATAATAATAAATATTTATCTCACATTTTATGTTAACTTATAAGATTTTCGCACTTTAAGATGTTCGGAAATGGTACATAATAATTTTAAAAAAAATTTTATTAGAAAAATCGATATCTTATACATTATTCTGATAATTAGATTCTATAATTCATAAAATTAGAATTAGCAATGTCAATATACGTCATCTCCTTAAGGAATTTATAAAAAATACGTATTCTGAAAATGATTTAATGAATAAAATTGCAAAATAACTGTTCTAATCGAAGAGAAAAAAGCAATTGAATGTAATGCCTTATTCTGACACCAATGAGAAAATTCCGCTGGCTATTTTGGGTATTGAGATTTTTTTATGTAGATTCTTCCACGACTTTCACGTTCAATGTAAAAATAGCTCTTTTCACTTATACGTATAAAAAGTACTTTATTAGCGTACTATCAATCGGAAGGTGACTATTACCTACCATGACTGAATCCTATATAACTTAAAAAACTAAAAAGATACAATGCATATACTTTCAAATATCGACAAAGGATCGTGCAAAGGAAAAAGTCAAATTAATTATTGCATTTCAGACTAGTTACGAGCCCGCGAACACGGCAGTGCCACGAACGCGACCTCCACGTCCCACTCCCACCCTCGAGGGTCGACCCATAGTCTTGGCAACGCATCTGGTCCCATCGCTGCCGATCGGTCTCTTCGAGGTACTCGCCGAAGCGATCGAAGCTGCCACCGGCAAGTCAGTCGTTCTCCTGCACGAGTCCAGAACCGATAGACCTGTTGCTAAAGACATCGCCGATATCGGTACATATAAGGCTCGATGCATTTTTTAAAACCGTTTAACAACAGTATCAAGTAAACTCTACGTATCACTATATTAGATTGGTCTATAAATAACAATTGATTTTGTATTCAGCAATTTTGCCGGCTGGCGAAGACTGGGAAAATGGAAACCTGTTCTCCGTGAGCTTTGTCTTTGAGCACCGATTGAACAAAACGTTCTCTCCTCGGGTCTACGTCGATGTTGTCGTTGCCACGGATCGAGCACCCCACGTCGAAGTAAATAAGAATAATTAATCAAGCTTAAAATTTATGACCGTTTGCTTTGAGTGATTTTGAATGAATGGTATATTGAAAAAACTCATGCATAAGAGCCTGCACACGAAACAATAAGCGAATACACTGCACGCAACTATGCGTTTAAACCTGGAGTAAGATACAAGTGTATGGTGCACGATTCTTTTAATTTGATTTACTGCAAGCGTATATGAAAAACTCACTACGTTCACTGAATTATTCGGTAACAGTACTTAGCAATAGTTCTTCTTACAAGTTCCTTATGCTCATATAAACATTGATTATGATTGTATAAACATGTAAGATTAAAGTGACTTCGATTGAAATGTGAATTAAAATTTACATCGATGGGCTCTTTAGAGTCCAAGTTGAGGATTTTTTTATGCCCATATCTTTTCATCCGAATTTTGGGTTTTAATGGTACTTTTTTAATCGAAAAGATCCGACTTGGGCAGATTTTTGCGAAGAACATACACTCGTATAAATTTTTATATGCACGTTTGTATGCATGCTGGTTGCGTGCGTATTGAAAAACTATTTTTTATACAACTCTAAATAATCTGTCACGCTTTGCAGAGGTAGAAATCACAATATACCAATGTTTTCATACATGGAAAACACTCTGGATCAATCTGATCCTATGCACATTTTGATCGCCCACTATTTTAAATTGATGAGTACGATAAGCTTGAAAAAATTTTCAGATGTACGTATTTACATCGCCAAATCAATTGATATAAATAAAAAGTGCTGTTATAATTATTCCGAGGGTTAAAGGAAAAAAGGCTACAGTGACTGTTGAAGTATTTTAGTATCGAGATTAATAATGTTCAGCTATAAATTTCTTTTTAAAGAATATAATGGACCTCCGAGGGCACAGGTGTGCCTTGCCAGACCGAAAAAGACAAGTTGGAGCGGCAACACTGCTGTTCAATCACTTACGAGCTAAAGGAGAAGGACCAGCGTTTTTTGGAAATACTTTAGGTGATAACAAAGTTTAATTTATTTCATACACTAGAAATCTGCATTTTATAATATTTGATTTCTTATTTTTCATTGAATCCTGATTTTACGCGTATTTTTTATATATTATAGTAATTGATTAGAAATAAAAACTACAAATTAGTTCAATAAAGCATTGTTATTGTAAAATATTTATTATACTAATGTATATATAGGTAATGGATTCAAAGAAATTTTAAATTTATTTTTAATATTCTCTTGAACTTTTCTTAAAAATTCTGCATTATTTTAAAATAATATATAAATTAATACAATTAATTGAATCAATTTGAATTTGATAGAATACACTTACACAATCAATAATTTTTATTTGACTTGTAGTCCCGCTGTGAGATTTATTTATAAAAGCTTTTTACACAAGAGTAAAATTTAAGTATTTGAACATTAAATTGTCTGATTTCAGTTTTTTACACATAAATGAGTTTTTAATAAAAATATTTGTAAGTATTTGAGAAAAATTAAGATATAAATTAATCTTAATTTTTTAAATTATTAGCATTTTTAATCAAGCGTAACAATCTAAAAATTATTTTCTGTACAATGATATAAAAGCATAAGATTGCTAAGAATTTGTACGATTTTAAATCTTTTTACTTGAAGTTAATCATAAACATGCATTTAATGAAATTTTAGATGCGAATTCCCAAGTATCAGCCTTACAGATGGTAGCTGGAAAACAGGTTGAAGTTTGTGTACTCGAGTCACCAGTTATAAGATTTCACAGAAAATCATTACCAGGTGTATATTCCTTACACATTTTAAGTAGTTTGGGACCGCTACCACCATATCCCATTATGGTGAATAAGAACATGTCGAGTAAGAATTTGCTTCATTTAAATTTTTTTTATTATTTTTCATTTGTAAAAAAAATACTATTACATTTCTTTAGAAGCTTAAGTTAAAAGTTAATATTATTGTACTTTTTCAGCTGAAGTTATCAATACAATAAAACAATATTTACTGAAGATACATGAAGATACAGAATGGATGGAGAAGTTTGCACCTTACAGTGTCCTTGGTTTTGCCGAGTATAGTAAAAGTCTCTATGATATCCAAGAAATAAAATCTGTAGCAACTAGTGCTCCCTATTATTAAGAGCTACAAATTTGATTGTACCAATAACTTTGTGATAAAATTTACAATGTTCAAAATTATACATATTTTTACATAATTGTAACTATGTAGATGTAATTATATTTTTGATGTTCTTTTATATTCTGCAATAAGTAACAGATGTTTGCTTATTTATCGATAAGAAAAATATGTTTTTATAATGAACTATCTCAACAATATCAAGTAAACTCTACCTATCAAAAGTTCTAATTTTAATTTAAAATTATAATTCATCATTGTAATTCTTATATGAAACATCATTTATTTATATTTTAAAATTCATATTACTCGATACGAGTCACTGACATCACGATTCATTGACTTAATGATTTGTCATATTCTCAGATATATACATAACTTTTTAATTTCATATTAAGTTTTCCTATTTTTGCGAATATTTACATTCATTATTTTATACGTCATTTTAGTCATGAGACGTAAATGATATAATAAACAAGTCTTTTACTACCAAAAGTTAGGTGGTAGTTGACCTCTTGGTGGTGAAATAGATCCTTTTTGTAATGCTGTAGTCAAAAAGTCACCTAATCGACAAATAGGGGCACTAATACTATCAAAACTCTTCAACTTTGCTAAGTAAACATTATGCAGTAAGAGTAACATCTTTGGAAACTGACTTGGATATGTTTTCCACAAATCACTCCCAGTAACTTCAAGAATAGCGTATATCAAGGTAGCACATATGTCAGCTGTATCACATGTTGGTTCTAAAAACAAACATTAAAGATTTATTATACATGTTTTCTTAAATTAAAAATTATTTTTTATTAATAATTTACAGATAAACCATTTTTAAGAACTATTTTTCTTTTATATTTAGATTTGAACTACTCTATCCAAAAATATTGATTATAAATAAAACAGGAACTCAAATCTACTGTTTGAAATCTGATTTGATTAAATAAAATTAGTTTTAAGATCTTATATTGTTATTTTTATTTGTTCATCATTTTTTACAATCATTTCAGTAAAAAGTAATTAGGAATCTTTAGTTTAATCCTTTTATTGTGACTATAAGAAAAACTAAACACAATTTTTTTTTATATCTTATGATGATAAAGAACGCTTTAAGTCAAAATAGTAGTTTTCGAGATATTTGTTATCTAAGTAGTGCATAATGCACAAAAAATTTTCATAATCAATTACCTATACATAGATTGTTCCGCAGTTGAAGGTAATAGTTTTGATATCAGTACTACTATAAAATATTTACTGCAGAGATTTGGGCTATGAACGAAAATATTCCTATCTTACCGATTCTTGCATTTAACGAAATGTATAAATATAGAGATTATTTTTTGGAAAAAACACTGTCAGCATCTCGATAATGATCCAAAAATTACGTGATTACAGTTTCAGAAAATTCCATCCATCATTTCAAAGACAATAAAGTCAGAATTTTATAAAATGGATCACATAATGTTTGTACCATTACTACATTAGTCTCTCCGGCACGGTATAGTACATTTCGACACGGGGGCGGAAGACGATTATTTCACTCACGAGACGTTTTTCGGCCGAGCGAAGTGAGGTCGAAAATTCGAGTGAGGGAAAAATCCTCTTACGCCCTAGTCTCGAACCGTATTTTTCATCACGAGAGCCGTAAAGTCGCATCAAACATGCGATTTTGTGGTTAGAGTGACGAAAAAGTATCTTTCCGACCCTACTACATCCCCTTAATAAAAGATATTTTATTACATACCCATATTTAATGTTGCAGCAAGCCATCTCCATGCATTACCAATACCATGAGGATGTGGCTTATTAACTCCTTGCCTTTGTTTTGTCACAAGGATTGAAGCGTAAAGGTACATTAGTCCCCCAAGTCTCTTTACAAACCGTTCAGGTTTTTCAGGAATTCCGTCTGCATTATATGTACCACCAAGTGACTTGTAATAATCTTCATCTGACTGGTCTTTTTGTGGTACAAGAAAAACAGGAACTAAAAATGGACTTTTAGCTTGAAATCGTGCTAATAAAAGATCCCCAAAATCTGACCAGTCGTTCCACAATGCCACAGCAATTGCAGCAAATGAAAATGCCAATTCTGGCTTACTTGAAATCGTTGTGTCTCCTTGATCCTATTTGAAAATGAAAAAATAATATATTTCGATACTAGTGCGTAAAGCAGGCGATTCTGGCACGGGTGTAATTTGTCGCCCGAGCGAAGCGAGTATCTTTTATAAGTGAGTCCGTTAAACTCGACTCTAGATGCCTTTTTAGTATGGGTTAAGCAACCAATTTGTTTTTTCACGAGTGTGTAAAATAAGCATTTTCGCACTCAGTGCGTAAAGTAAAACACTTTACGCACTAGTGAAAAAAATCGATACTTTACGCACGCTAAACAGGCATCTAAAGTCGAGTTTTACGCACTCAGTTATAAAAAATATTAAAACTAATCGTTACTTGATAATTCACAGTTTACTTACGACAATTTTCTGCGCTAACAAATGCTTTGAGAAAGCTTCAGCTTCAGGGTTATTTGAAATATTTGGACTTCCTTTTCCTGATAAAAATATTCTTAACTTTTCGTATTTGTCTATTAATTGTTCACGACTTACATGTGATATAGCATTAACTGTAATATTTACTGTTTTTCGACATTCAAATCTAAATTTTTTTATTGAATCAGATTTGACAAATTCTTGGTAGGTTGAAACATATTGCTCCAAAAATTGTTGATTTTCTATGTACAATTTTAAACTTTCTTGATCTGGATATACAAAGGTTCCTTCTGATTGACGTTCTAAAAATTTATTGAATAGTATAAGTATAAACAAAATATAAAATTATAATAAATACAATTGTTTTTATCAAAAACACTTTACCTGTAGGAGCTTCATTAGAGGGATATGGTGCAGCTGGTTCTGGAATGTTTAAATTTTGGGGTAGTTGTGATCCTACATTTGTACTATCAACTTCTGAAACTTGTTGGTTTTGAATAACTAATCGTTGTTCATGTCTTATTTCTGGTTGTTCGACGTGGAAAGGCTGTTGAGACACTTTTATTTCATTCTGTGAATCTTGGATTTGTTTTAGTCTCAGTGCTTCTTCTTGAGCTTGAAGTTCTGCGCGCTTTACTTCCATTTCTCTTCGTGCTATCTCTTCTTCATACAGAGCATCGATATGATCTATGAATAAATAAATGTAAACAGTCATATAAATAAAATAATAAGATTGAAAATTAAATTATTTTATTAATATATGCAAACCTATTTCAGATTTAAATAATTGAAAAACTTCGTCACTACACTGTACTATAATTTCAGCCATTTTTATATCTGCTGAAGTAAGATCACCTGACTGTAAACAAAATAAAATACAGTATTATCTCTAATTATTTATTAACTATTATTTAATTTTATTTAGAAAAAATATCTTACTCTTGATTTTTCATTTATAGCTTCCATCTGCGTAAGCAACTCTTTGAGTCTAGCTGCGTGTGCTGTTAGTAATCGAGTGGCTGAATCTTTATCCCGACAAGCGTTGGAAACATTAGCAATGTCCTTCCATTTCGCTTCAAAACATTCTCGGAAAGGAACTATTTTCTTGGATATCTCTTCACTCTCAATTAATCTCTGCTTTCGAATTTCATTCTTTCTATCTACTTCTAACTGCTGTGCGATTTTTTCTTCTTCAGCTTCTAATCGAGCCAATTTTTCAGCAGTTTCCTTTTCACGCTCAATAACGATTCTTGAAAGTATCTTGTATAATTCTCGTTGCATATCTTCATGAGATTTTTCCATTTCCTGTTTTTTTTGCTCAACAGCTTTCTAAAATGTAAAATTATTTTATTATAGTGCACAAGCTTATGAATATTATTAAATATGATACAATATGATACGTACTTTAACTTTCTCTCGGCGTTGAACTTCATTTTCTAGCAAAATTTTTTTAATAGAAAATGTAATATTGGTTCTTGGAGACATAGTTCCATTAATTGAGGGCTTATTTGTTCTAGATTCATCCTCATTTACAATATTAGGACTATGTCCATTTTCATGATCAGCATGAGGACCAACAGTAACCTTGCTAAATTCTCCAGATACTCGAGAGGCTTTATTTAATATAGAAATTTTTAAACAATCGAAATTCTTTGAGATATCATCTACACATAACGATTTATGCTGAAAAATAATAAAATATATAAAAGTAATTTTTAAAGAAGTTTTAACATCTTCATTGAGAAATCCAGATTGTACTACATCTGTGACCAAATATTAATAAAATACGTACCAAATCATTGGAACACAGTCCCACGCTTCTGTTAACCATTTTTCTTCTGTTATGATTCTTACTGTCACTTTTATCAGACATACTTTCTTTAATAATTACTATTGCACCGATGAATACATCACTACTCGAATTGGAAATCAACAATGCAAAACATAACCTGATGGCTGGACGCTGGCAATGAAGATATTAAGGTCTACCTTCGTTGATTGACGCTGGTCGACTGGTGCAATCCACCCCTCTTCCCTCTTCCAATCAATGAAAATAGATCCTAATAAATATTTGAAATTACAATTTCGCGTATATATGCAGCTACTATAAAAAGGAACATGCACGGCGGAGTAAAAGATCTAGCTGTAGTCCTATCTACTTATCTTTATTTAATTAATGTACTTATTTATCATAATTTCCACTGCAACTATATTTGCAACTATAAGTCCAAAACAAACAGAAAAATGTTATTAGTGATTTTATTTACTATTTGAATATTTTATCAATCTGCACCACTTTTATTATAACTCTTTAATATTTATTTTTATTGTCAATTTAATTTTAAACTGAGAATACGTCTAGATCCGAAAATCTAATAAAACGGGACGACCCTAGCAAACTATGTACTTTTCCTATGGGAGAGAAGTAGAATTGACAGGATGCAGGACTGCTAATTCTTCCTAGGCTTATTGGGATTGTACATGGGTGGTATGGTGGGGGGAGCGTGTCCAACATGGCTGACGCTGGTGTACACTTTAACATTGAGCACATAGGAAAATCTTAGTAATTTTGAATTGCTGATTACTTTTGAGTGTAAAATGTCTAGTACCGCGGCAA
>UELV01176735.1:0-18621 GCA_900490015.1 Megastigmus stigmatizans | reverse complement strand
GAGAGAGAGAGAGAGAGAGAGAGAGAGAGAGAGAGAGAGAGAGAGAGAGAGAGAGAGAGAGAGAGAGAGAGTTACAGACTTCCTTGCGCCACAGCGTATTTCTTTGCTCTCTGAGGCACTGGTGGCTCCGGGTTCCATTATTTCCTTCTTTATCTGACACGTCTTATTTGCTTCTGTCTGTGTGTGTGTGTGTGTGTGTGTGTATGTGTGTGTGTTGCCGAGTGCCGCGCGCGTCGAGAGATACGCTACACGCTCTCGGGACAAATCCTTTCGAGAGGCATTAGTTTTCAAAATCAACGCGCGAACGCCGCGCCACGGAAAGGACATTATTTTCGCCTGAATAATCAGCGTTAATAGACGCTGATTTACATCTCAATGGCCATGCATAGTTGCTTCTTCTTGTTCCTGGGCGCGCTTGAAAGTTAAGGGTTGTCGCGGCGCTATTGAGACCGAGTTTCCGAACTTTGCGAGTGCTGCAGACGTTTTTCGAAGGCTTTCTCTTGTCGCGAGTATAGAAATCTGTCGTGCAAAGGAGAGGTTTCCAAGTTGAGGTGGAAGAGGTAAAATTTATCTGATCCGTGAAAAGGAGATGCGCGCGAGTTTGTGTGTCGAGATTCTGTGTGGCGGTGGTGTTGGTGGTGCTGGTTTGGGTCGAGGTGACGCTATGTGCTTGTGATTGATTTACGACGCGAGTCTCTGCTCTATACGCAAATTGATCTTGTATGTATGGATGGGGTGGATTTTTTTCCCCAGCCGCGATATGAAGAATGTGAAATCGATTTCATATGGCTTGCCCTCATCTCCGGGAACCCATTAAATAACGTTTTCTGAGCTTAAGCGATGCGACGAACATTTCGTCTGTTAGTGGCATATGTCCAATAACGCGTCTGATATATTCTTTTGTAACTGCTTTTGAATACGTCAATGAAACATTCAGATAGGTGAATAGTTTTAATCGAAAAGAAAAACAACAAATGATTTTATATTCAAAATTAAATTTTATTTCGAAAGATGACTTATGCACAGCGACATAATTTAATTGAATTTTTAAAATCTGCTAGTATTTAACTGAACGGTCCGCTTATCAAAATAAGAGTGTTAAAATTCGAATGAAAATACAGTTACACAGAAGCTAGTTGTCCCCGTAAAAGGATTTTAAAACGCGCGACAAAGCGAGCAATTTCACGTGCAGCTTAGTAGCGGAAAAAAGCATTTAAAAGACCTATACTGCAACTGTGAATGTGCCAAGTGAAAAACAACAAAAAAAGCAATCGCGTATGTAAAGCGTTGTATTGCACGACTGCAGCTTCAATATAACTAGTAATTAAAATTTTCGAGAGAGTGAGAAGAGAGAGAGCATCTGTGCAACTTTATGTATAACACTAGTAGCCCCGTCACGCGATTAGTGTAATTGCGCTTTTTGCCATTTGCGCGCCCTGCCTGCTCAAGTGATGTGGCCGTTGCCGCCGTCTCGGCCAGGCGATGATAATTTATAAAGTAGCATTTTCTCTCCCTTTATTTCTCTCTCTCTCTCTCTCTCTCTCTCTCTCTCTCTCTCTCTTTCTCGATTCTCTCGAGCGGCGGCGGTTGCCGTTATCCGCTGCTGGCGGGAGTCCACTCTTTGGGCTCTTGTGTCAATGAATGGGCGCTTTCGTGGCCGATTATTGTTATTGAGCCAGTGAGAGGGTGCAATAGCGCTTTTTCTTCACACTGAGCTCTCGGATTCGCGACTTTATTTACTGCCCTCGAACTACATTCTTTTTTGTGTACTCCCTTTTAGTGAGAAACCATTTGTGTTGATAACGTGATAATCATTTATTTATTAATAGCTAAATTATTTAAGTATTTTTAATCTCGGGAGTTTAAACGGTAAATCAAATAAAACTAAGTATATTTTTCATTAGAGCTGTAGGATTTTCACATTGGAAGAATGTTTTCAATAACATCGATGAAATTAATAACAATAAAAAAATAGCGATTTTGTTATTCGATAACAGCTATTATTGCGACTGCTAACTTTGACACACTTAAAATTTACGAAAACATCAAAAACGTTTTTAAATCGTTACCGACCGAACGGTATTTCTGGAAAAAAACTTTAGGTTAAGCAGATTTAATTTTCTGTTATTTTTATGTGCGCGCAGTTTTAATGAAACAATATAACGTCACGCGATAATACAATCATATACTCGGTAGGGGAGAGCGGGATTCTACTGGCAGAAAATGTTTAAAATAGAATAAATAAAAGAGGAATTGGATATCAACTTTCTTTTAAATATTCATGCACTCTTTCGCGTGCCCCGCCTATTCTATTAGCGGGGCACATTTGGCGCGGTCTGGTGGATGTATTTAAGTCCAAGAGAGTTTATTTGATTTGTTTTTTATATTTCCTAACCATTAAACTAACACTAATAATTTACATTAAGTCAATTATCAGGACTTAATATTCGCGAAGTGCCACTGCTCCGAAATGCGCGAAAGAGGTTATGACTGTTTGGTTTGATTCGGCGTCCACAGCGACACCGTGCTCCTCACACCAAACGTGCCCCGCCTTAGCTACCAGACGTGCCCCGCTAAGTACTCTTTTTGTACTTGATAATAACTTTTTTGTCTTTAATCATGCAACGAAAAAAAAAATGAAATGAAAGTTCGAGAGTTAAGCTTTTTAATGCACCCTTCATAATTATATATCAATATAAATTAATAACTTTAACGAACGATTGAAAACTACTTGCCGTCGGCAAGACGAACCTCTAAATTTCAACTTCAATTAATATTAAAAAAATATTTTATTTATATAAGTTTAAATGCATAAAAAGAAGCGTTGTTGACAAAAGATGTAGTAATAAAAATAAAAATTCAAAAATATTTTTATTAAATAATAAAATTTTGTTTTTTTTTTCACGAGTGCTGTCAATGATGATGAAATGTAATCGGAGTGTAAAGAAGGGAAATGTAAAAATGTACCATATAACGACAGACGAAATACTACTTTTCTGGCGGATGCCAGGCATTGAAAACATGTCGACTTTGCCCGTTAACTGTATTATTCTATACGGATTCATGGGTGCATGCATAACGCAAACATGGCATTATTCACACATTAGCCGGAGCAGGTATTTATTTTCGTTGAAATAAAATGGTTTGAAAACTGTTAAAAAGAATTAACGAAAGTGAACTTTATTGTATATTGAAACATTACTCAGATTCCAAAAAATCTTAGCTTACTACTTTTTTATCATTGGAAATCTCTCTCAAGCAGCTTACGCCATCGGTTCAATTTCAAAATCAAGCTTTACATTGTCATAAAACTTGGGCTGTATTGCTGAAGTTGTTAAATAAAAGGATATGTAGGATAGGTTTTTCTGTTCAAATGATTATTGGTTATGTTTCAACAACGTCTCTTTTCCGTGAAACTTTTGGAATTGAAATGCTGCCATTAAAATTATGGAGCGGAGCTTTGGCAATAATAGAAGCCAAGTCGATGTCGTTGAGCTCTTTTGTCATTGTTATAGATGAACTATTTGTTTCGCCTGCGCGCGCTCCACTGTTTTGACAACTGACACTTATTCATTCTGTTGCAGATTAAGTATCGCTGTTTTCAGATATTTCCACTATATACAGCGAGCGTAAATTATGAAACAGTTTATTGCCGTATACGATTATTTTTAAAATTTGAAAATAAGTTTCGATATTGATTTGATACAATTTTTATTCGTTATATATAAGCATTAGTAGCAAATTCAAATATATATGGATTACACATCTACCTCGAGCAATCACAAAAAAGTCTCTCGAGCATTACCGATAAGGCGATACAGTCGCCAGGCATTCAATAAGATGATCGGAAGGCATCAAATCCAATTTTCTCACACAGTGACTCTCCTTCTATCAATACCGAGAATTCCCATGTAGCCGCGTAACAACTTTTTCAAACATACACGCACATCTGCAGTACGTTGCCTCGGCGCTCGGGACTCTCTATAGCCCGAGTTTTTCATTCCATCTCCCACAAATCTGTTGAAGCCAAAAAAAAAGAACGAGAAGAGAAAGAAAGAAAGAGCGCACTATATACTGGCGTCCCGCATATCTCTTTCGAAAACTTTCCTCTCTCCTCCTCCCCTCCTCCCTTTCCCCTTTCACCGCAATTCATTTATTTTATTTCTTCATCCAATCTCTGGACGATCGCGTCGCCGCAATATAACACACATAACGCACACGATGTGGTATAGACATGAGCACATCCCCCTACCCAACACAGTCTCGAACTTAAACGGGCCGCGGCTGACCTCACATCCGGTCCAGCAACAGCAGTAGCAGCAGTATAGAAAGACAGAGAGAGAGAGAGAGAGAGAGAGAGAGAGAGAGAGAGAGAGAGAGAGAGAGAGAGAAAGAGGACGAATTGGAACGTAGGGTATACTAAATAACAATAGTGAATTCGTACGCGCCGGTTCTTATTTCCGGTGGCGACCTCGCGCACCCGAGAGCGGACATTCATTGTTCGACGCTCGCTGCGCTCTGTACACACGCACTATTGCCCTGTATGTAATATACTACAACACGACACGTTGCTGCAGTACTGCATATACACACATGCGCATGTGTCTACCTTTACAATTTAGCCGCTGTTTTCGCGCGCGCGCTCGTGAATTAACCGATCGCTATCTCTCTACAAGTTCCTTTTTTTTCAAAGGCCTACACTTGCGCGCGGGGCGGAAGGGGATTACGGTATACATTGTATGCGTTGAATAGAGCAAGAGTATATGGATATAATGCGGTGCGAAAGACCTTGGCGCAGTGGGTGATTAGCGTGCGGAGATGATGTCGATTAAGAAAATATTGTGCGAGTATACGCGAGGCCGCGAGATTCAATGGTGAACGAGTCTCTCTGCGCGATGTGTATAATGTGATATGGGATTGCGCCTGTGTCGCAAGCTGGATTCTTCAAACAGGATTATTTCTTTCATTGTGCGGCGGCTTTGAGAAATTGCTTTGCAGTTGGCCGTTTTGTTTGCTCTGCTGCGGCCGCGCGCGCGGGTCGCTTATTACTTTATGACCATTAGGCTTTTTCGGGTTATTTACGGCGTGTCGTGCGTCCTTTGAATATCTATATAGCGATTATTCTTGCGTTCCAGCTTTTTCTTTTTATCTGGGGATTATGTTATTGATGAGTATCGGTATTTCACCGAATTGCTGGCTGAATATTCATAAAGAGAACGCGTGTAACGTGCACACAGTCTATACTTGTGCATTGCAATTGAAATGCGAATAGCTGGATATTAATTATTTTAATAACGTTATACGATTTATGCTCGGGCAATGATTAACAGCTTAAGGGAAGCTGTGTGTGGGATGAATGAAACTTTTTTGTTAAAATATAATTTTTCTAATGTGATTTATGTAAAAAATAAAATAAAAGAAAAAATAAGATTCCAAATCTTGCATGCATCTATTGTTTCCAATGAATTAATGTTAAGGTTACTTACGGCATGAAACAGTCTTCTGATATATCTTGAATGGAAAGATCTTCTCAAGATCTTCTCATAGAGATCTGCTAACAATAGTATGTGTTCTGCACAAATTTGCGAATGAAAACGGTTTAGTATGTAAATGCCGAGGAATCTTTTTTTTTCCTTCAAGTGATCACGGTCTATAATTACGCAAACACTTTGTGCATTCCAATACTTTATAGAGAATGCAACTGAAAGCGTCATTTGATTTGCTTGCAGGCGGAGCAATCAGCACTCATGCTCTAATAAAAGCGGCAGCCAGGGAACAACTGGTGCGCAGGATGTGGTGCCTACTGATCGGTGCGCTCGCCCTCGCGGCCAGCGGCGCCGCCTCCACGGCCGCATCATGGACCACCACCGACTACGAGCACCTCAACGAACGCGGCGAGCTGAACCGCACGATGCAGGCGGTCCTGCCGCACGACGTCTACCCGGGATTCGAGGTCATGCAGTTCCAGAGCGGCCCTAGGCAGCTCTCCAGCTTCCGGCTCCTCGAGACCGGCTTCTCCAAATACTTCACCGTCCTCGAGAACGGCATCGTCATGACCACCTCGGACCTCACGCCCCTCGTCAATCGGCCCGTCAACCTCATCGTCCTCGAGGAGCGGGCCAACCGCACCGAGACCCACGACCTCCACCTCTTCGTCATCAACCGGCGCAACATGCTGACCCTGTCGCACGAGCGCCTCGGCGAGGGCGAGGTCGAGGAGAACGCCGAGCCGGGCACCCCGGTCGAGGGCTTCCCGGTCCTCCACGCCCGCGGCAACTTCCCCGTGCACTACAGCGTTATGCCGGACGAGGACGGCACGAGGCCCTTCGCCCTCGCCGAGACCCACCTCAAGCAGACCGGCTTCAACCTGACCCTCAGGAGCCCCAAGCAGGGCGTCAGGCTCGTCACGGCTAGGCCGCTGGACCGCGAGGCCAAGTCCGCCTACAGGGCGGTGGTGCACGCCTCCGACAGCGACTACATCAGCACCTCGAGGATCGAGGGCCAGGTCAAGGTGCTCGACGTCAACGACAACAGTCCCGTCTTCGAGCAGACCGTCTACAGCTTCGAGATCTCGCCGACGAACGTGGAGGAGCTCAGAGCCGGGAACGTGGAGCCCGAGTGGAAGAGGTTCTCGACGATCGGCAAGGTCCTGGCCAAGGACGCCGACGGGGACAAGGTCGTTTACAAGCTCGTCACTCCCACGAACCTGGTGATCATCGTGCCCCAGACCGGTGAGCTGCTGTTGGCGGGTGAGCCGGAAGTGGCGCCCGACGTCGACACCGAGAGCACCTTCCTGGTCGAGGCGCACGATCTGAGGACACCGAGTAGAACGGCTGCCTCGTTCGCCCGCGTTGTCATACGATTCCTGACCTCGGGACCGGAGAAGACCGATTTGGAGCTCGAGGAGGATGTGGATGTGGATGAGGAGGTTGTTGATGGAGGACAGGTACCGGAAGTGCACAGGATAGAGAAGAGGAGAACGACGCGGGCCGTCAGGCCGACCAAGAAGATCGAGTTCACCGAGGCTGATGGCGACGTCGAGGGCAAGGTCGCCTTCAATCTGGAGAAGGAGAACGACAGGGAGACTTACAAGATTAGGGACGAGAACAAGTGGGTCACCGTTGGATCCAATGGAACTGTCAAGGTTAAGCACAAGTGGAATTATGAGGAGCTGGGACCCGAGAAAACCATCGACTTCTGGGTCACGATTACGAATTCAGGTGAGATTTGATGGAAGCAAATGCTTTTGAGGCGTGGAATGTTTGAGCGTCGGATTAAAGCGATGCGAAGCTCAGTCGAATGGATCCATTTTATATTGCATTGAAAAGTGATGTTCGAACCACACGGTAAAAGTAAGATTTGGGTTTGAGTACACTTCAAAATGCAGTCTATTAAATTAAATTATTAATACGAGCGGTTGATGACATAATTACTTTTTCAATTTAAAATCGCACAGCTATAAATATATTAATTTCCAATAAATATATTTACCAACTTAAACAGAGCAACTAAATATTGAAATATCAAGGAAATCCAATTTTACTTTTGTAAATTAAATAATTAAAGTGTTTATTTAATACGATAACTTAACTGCTAAATTCGACGGAGCTTTGCTTTAAATAACAATTTAATACTCTACACGATAGATAGAATATTTATGAATCTCTCATGAACGGTACTTTTGAGCTTCTAATGTGACATCCCATACACTGTAATCGTCGACCAGTAATACATCTAAACGTATGATGTACTTATATTTAGATAGTTTTATTCTTATTTTAACTTGGAAAGGAATTATAAAAAGTATCTGACACATTCCTTTATTGATTATTTTCGGACTCAACAATGGAAGACTCTGTGCTCTTTTTATCCAGATGAGGTCACATGCTCATACGAAGACGGTACAATTTTAATTTAAAGCAAAGCACTGTATAATTCGATTCTTTTCTCATATATCGTTTGGGGCTCACCAGGTTTACTCTCTCTCTCTCACTCTCTCTTTCTCTTCTTACGACACGAATTTTTCATTTTTCCATTTTTTGCTTCTCAAGCACGCGCGACTCATTCTGTTCTCTAAAGCTCTTTTCATGCATCTATCCTCGATCTTTAAAACTGCTTTTCACCGGGTACAAAGGTGCTTGTGTAACTTTTCCTGTACCGCACGGGTCATCGGGTATCGTATGTACATATATTACAATATCATGAAATATTCACAACGCAAATGGTAAATCTGAAACTAGATGAAAGTAAAAAAGTACGTTTAAAAAACGTTTAGACTAAGATCGCTAGCCCTAAGCTATTCTATGCTATCAAAGTTTTATTGTTAAAATATACGGTTTTATAATAGGTGTTAAGCTTTGTCAGCACTATTTATTAATCCTTGATCTTTCTGTTTTCTTTTTCATCCTATGGCTTCGGAAGGTTTTCAATGTAAGTAACATTTTTACACACTATACTTAGTAAATGTAGTTTAGCAGTGCACATTTTTTGTTTAATATGTTCGGCTTTATAGCTTTATTATTTTCTGATACTAATCGTAAGCAAGAGTTTTTACGATGTATTGACCGCCACTGACATTCAAAGGCTTGAGTTATACAACATCGATTATCTTTACGCTTGTGCATGAATGAAATAGCTCATAAATAAAAATAAAGGCATATTTACGAGAACAGCTTTTCTCATCACTCACTTTTTACAATTTACATGCAGTAAAGTATTAATGATTTACGTTTTTGCGAGCTTTGGCCTTTTATATTTATGACCCCCGATGACTATAGGTCATTTTCTGACTTCTAAATGATATTTTATAACTGATCTCACTAGTAGAAATTGCGTACATTGTTTTTAAAAAAATCAGTGTTGAAAATAAAGATTATTGTTCTAGCAATCAATTCTTTGTTACGAAAAATTCCGCACTTCGGTGAAGTATTTTCACACTAAATATGTTTTAAGTTTCAATGCTTGACCTACATTTCAATGTTTCAAAGTAACGTGTCAATACTGATTAATCATTGGCACAAAATTGATTGATGATAAATAAAAAAAGCGAAATAGAAGAAGAGATGCAGTTAATTCAATAATAAATGCCGAACGTCTGCGTGGGGTCAAGGAGCGCACGTACATAGGCTGCAGCTCCGAATCGCCGTTCGATCGCTCGACCAAAAGCTAGGCGGTTGCTTGTTCGCTCATTGTACGTGCGCTTAAATCAGCTGTGTGTTGAGTGTGTATATGTGTACGTGAATGGGCCTGAGCCGACCTTAATTGGAAACGATTCTGAAATCCTACAGATACCGACAATCAGCGCGTCATCATTAACATAAAGGACGTTAACGACGAGCCGCCGTACTTCATCAACAGGCCGTTGCCAATGCAAGCGGTCGTCCAGCTCAATGCCCCGCCCAATACGCACGTCTTTACTCTGCAGGCGCGAGATCCAGACACCGACAGCAACATCCACTACTTCATCGTTCGCGATCGAAGTATGCGATTCAGCGATTCATTTATTTTTTCTTGACGACTGATGCGTGTTTGGTTATATTTATTTTATTCGCACTTTTAACCCGGGTCAAATCCCTGTTGCGCAACATTGTAACGAGCTGCATTAAATTCGAGTATTGTTATAGATAGTTTTTGTTTATTCGCGTTTTCAGTCTTTACTTATACAATATAAACTTTAGAGATGCGGCTAGTTTAAAATGCATTTTAATGATACATGCGTTGATATTTTTTTTTACCAAACCAAAATGTATTATATGATCTGACAACGTGATTGTTTGTATTTTTACTATTTAATAAAATTTGACGTTAATTTTATTAATTATTACGGATAATTTTGGAATGGCAGTTAAATGACCCGTTGTAGGAATTAAAAAAGCTTTATTTTGATAAAAAAACATTCACATTGTTGCTTTATCGAATTTTGTAAATATTTATTTAATTTTGTTCAATTCACTAAATTACATATTATTTAATCGCGGATAAATATTGGGATCATTGCTCTAATTTATTATACAAATAAATTTCATAAATTCTAATTGTGTCTACATATTAAATATGAATTCTTATGAAAAAATCAAGTTGAAATTAAATTGAAATATTTGAAGATGCATGTCGCAAAAAGTTATCTACCATATCATACGCCACACCCAGCTATAACCGTGGAATTATCTATAAAAATTCAAGTGCATCGGCATTTTTAAAGCACTTTGGCGTTTGGAAGAAAAAGAAAAATTCACTTTATATTGACGTTTAGAAGAAAAAAAAAGAAAAGAAAAAGAGAGTGAAAAGAAAATTAGTAAGTATCCGATAAATTGCAGCTGGTGGCAGATTCGAGGTCGACGAACGCTCGGGGGTAGTGCGAACCCGTGGTGCAGATCCCTTCCAGCTCGACATGGAGTACGTTCTTTACGTCAAGGCGGAGGACCAGAATGGCCGTATCGACGAGAGACGATATCAGTCTACTCCCGAAGAAAGGCTATCGATTGTCGGTGGAAAGCGAGCGCCGCAATTCTATCTCACTGCCTACGAGGCGGAAATACCAGAAAATAAGAAAAAGGATTCAGAGTGAGTCTTTGCGCTATACGTGTACAGCCGAAGCAATAAACGCCGAATTTGTCTCTTTATATAGGCCAATTGAATTTTCAAACACACTCTTTACTTTACTTGAGAATACTGCTTTCTTTCGCCTCTTTGTACTGTTAAAGATAAAGATATAATTGCCATTATTTTCAGTCATTATGCTGCTTCAAAGCACGTACATTTACTACTAATGCACAAGATATATAGCTAATGATATTTATCTTTATTAAACGAATCATACGTTTTCTTCCTTTTAAGAAAAAGCCTTTCTACCTAATGTTTGATAAAAACAGTTGCTAATGTTAAAGCTAATAAAATGAAAATGATTTTATCGTAGACAAAGGGCAAAGAGTGTAAAAAAATCGTTAAATTATATTTCTAAAAATTTTGAAAGCAACTTTTAGGTAAATCGTATTGGCTTACGATTCATTGGTACTTTTTTGAAACTTTAATATTTCGGGCTATTTTGATTTTATCGAAGTAAGGTGATTCGATAACTATTGATTCAGATTTATTTAAGAGAGAGTAATAATGCTTATTTTAACGTGCTATCATTTTCTGCGAAGAATATGGAAATTAGAAGCTAGTTACGCTAAAGCGGTTGGTATGGATAATATATTGCTTAAAATTTGGGTTGGGTTGGGTTGGGTAAGGTACTGTCGAGAATTCGAAAAGTATTATTGAGACATTTTCAGCTATTTTGCAATATTTATATAAATTTCGTTTATAGAAACTCGGTGTAATAATTCGACATTTTATTGAAGGAAATATTACTTTGAATATTGGTAAACTGCTTTATGAATTGCATTACAAACTTCATATTTCAAAAGCTTATAAATTTATTAGCAAGACTTAATCCAAAATTGTATATTTAATTTTTCGATTTGCGAAATTTATATAAATATTTTTAATCACAACTTCAAATATAGCTGTGATATTTTCGTAGATTTTGGCAACATTTTATTCATACTTTCAGTAATATGTTGGTCATATTACCAGTTTCTGCATGAATATATTTCTATGATAGAAAATTTCAATAAACTAGTCTTTAATTTCTTTAATTGCACTTAAATGATGAAAATAAATAAAGCCATCATAATTTTATCTAATATTTAGAGATTAAATACGTTTTTATATCTTTACAGCATTATATCAGTGAAAGCTAAATCATTTGCTGATCGAGAAATACGTTATACATTAAAAGCACAAGGTCAAGGCGCCGCTGGAACATTCAATATTGGACCCTCTTCTGGAATAGTAAAACTTGCGAAAGAATTAGATTTTGAAGATGTTCGACAGCCACACGTTTATCAACTTCTAGTTACAGCTACTGAAGATTCAGGTGGATTCTCCACATCGGTTGAGGTAAGCTAGCGATTTAAAAATTTTAGGAACTAACTTTAGGCTATAAAGAATAATATGCGAATAGCTTTAAAATTATTATCAAATATTAATGTTATGAAAACGATAGAATACTGGGCTCATCAGGGTAGTTCTTGTAGATTCTAATGTAGAAATACAAAAGATAAAATTGATAAAATAGAAGTACGGTACCTAATTTTGATACTAAGACACTTATTTTTTACTGTTTTAAGATCACATAAATTAAGAACTATTTCAAAGATATAGTCTATGGCTTTAATATTCCATTATTTAAATTCAGCTATTCTATTTATCGATAAATATTGAAACAATAATCTGAATAATGGCATATCTACTTCCAATTGTATATAAATAAAAGCAAAAACAGTAAGATAGGTCGAATAAAAGAAATGCTATGACACACTGTGCACAACCTCAGTGTATCAAAGGATTATATGTATAACAGTCATGCGCGGAAGTAGCGCTTATGTATAAATCAATTGTTTTATTTTATCAGCTTGTATACATACCACTCACTGCTTTTGTATGTTTTAGCTAACAATACGAGTATCCGATGTAAACGACAACGCACCCAAGTTTGAGTTACCAGATTATCAAGCTCATAACGTCGACGAGGATCTTCCATTAGGCACAAGTATTCTTAAGGTTAAAGCCACGGATGCAGATTCAGGAGTAAATGCAGAAATAGAATATCTAGTCTCGGATGATCATTTTAGCGTTGATGCGAATGGAATTATAGTGAATAACAAACAACTGGACGCCGATAATAATAATGCTTATTACGAATTTATCGTCACTGCTAAAGATAAAGGTATGAAGTGAAAAAATTCTGTTCATGATTACTGAATAGAATTTTTCATTGAATAGCATATTAATGCTAAAAAGTTATACATTTAATTTTTTTAAATTTGTTCTTTAATTTATCGTCATGTAAAAAATTGAGATATTAAGTCACAATATGTACATATTGTAAAGCTAAGAAATGTACAAAAATACATAGTTAATGATTCTAAAGATAGCTAGAACTTATATTAATATTTTTTACATTGAGTTAATTACTTTTATAAATTATGAAGAAATAATATATTTGATTGGTAAAAAAGCAGATATGGCCTGATGAAAATCTTATGCAAAGTACTATATTTGTAATTTGTAATTTAACATAAATAAAATATCTATAAATATGTAACATTAGTAGACATAATCTAGATATAATTAGACTATTAGTTGTATATTCATAACGGTAATGTAAATTATGGTTTATTTATATAATTATATGACTCATACACGTAAACATTTTTGCGGCAGCCCCTGGCTTAAGTAGTTGAGTAATTAAACCAAATTAAGTTCTGCATCTGTACTCCACATTATAGCTACTAGCCTATTTTGGTATAGATAGTGCCCCAAAACTCAGACAGTTGCGGTTTGAAACGATGGTATCGCTTCTGTACCACCCATAGTACAGTCGCTGCCCCAATGTAAATTTTCCGTGTATTAGTTTATAAAGTCAACCATAATTTTGAACATAATTTTCTTTCACTGATATTTAAGATAACACACGCGGCTAAAGTTTTACAGTTGAGACATTAATTATCTTTCCATGTTATGTAAAAATTACTAAATATTTTAAAGTTAAGCGTATATTATGAAAATATGTAACTCAAATAGAGGAGCGGTAGCAGTACTTACTTACTACAACTTATATGAGAACATAATAAACGTATTTACTGATAAGAAAAAATATTATAGATAATTGAGCATATATTTGAATTCGCTTGATAAAAGAGTATAAAATTTTTCCCAAAATCCGAAAATGGTGTAGTGTGAATAAGATGACGTCCATGACCTACTATTTCTAGTTTACTTTTTATTTTAAATAACGTTTCAAACTTAACTGAATTAAAAAAAATAAATGAAAAAAGTTTCCAAAATTATACATCAATAACAGTTATTCGGTTTTACACTCTAAACCTGCTCTTTAGCAAATTCTACATGAAAGCTTGCACTTAAGGGGTCCGTTACATTGTAAGAAATTTGAGAAGAAATGTAGTTAACAATTGCTAGCATCATTAATGTATAAAAAACAATAGAGTATTAATAGTTTCTGTGCTCACGCATTTAGAAACTGACGTACGTATTTGATGAGCTAATGGCAACAGTAGAACTATTTTGTGGTTAGCGCTTGAATGGATAACCGCTATGAGGTTGATTAGCTGTGTATTCATCTGACTTGTATTTCTGCGAGGGATGTATAATATACCACAAATTAATTAAAACAGATGACATTTGGTCTAACTGCACTGACTATTGCAATAGATATAACATTTGAACTTTATGAAATTAATCACAATACCTATTTAAGGACATTTGGCAGTAATTTTGAAAATGTTAAAAGATTCTGCAAATTTAATGTTATTTCTAGCATGAAAAAAACATTATTTACCATTTCTTTGTTGAGCAAATCAAAGTGAAATTTAACAGAAGAAAATTTAACACGTACTCTTATGGGGTGCCAAGTGGCGGAAAGGTTTGATATAAAAAAAGTCACTTATTAAAAGTGTTGAAACTTTTTACAGCTTAAATTAGACTTTTTCCTTTATAGAATAAAGACAAAAGTTTAATTTAGACGATAAGAATTTTAATATTGGGTTTGCACATTAAATAAGTGACTATTTTTTGTGTAAACCTTTGCGCTCCATAAGAGTACGTGTTAAATTTCTTTTATTTCTCTTTGATTTGTTCAACAATGAAAATAACATTAAATTTTCATAATTTTTTAACATTTTCGAAATTAGTGCCAAACGTTCTTAAGACTTTTCTTGTACTAATAAAATATAGCCAAGTAAATATTGTCGACTCGATAGAAAAAGGTTCCATCTAAAAGTTCAGTTTGGAAAAAGTTCTATTACATTTGGTAAACACGTTTTTTTCTTTCCTGGGAATAAATTCTTGCTCGTATAAAATTTCATGTTTATGCGCTTTCTACCAAATAACTTAAAGTTGAAAGAAAAAAATGTGCTCACCAATTAAACCTTTTCAAAAGAAATTTTCAGATAGAATCTTTTACAAACTGATATTTTAGATAGAACCAATTTCCACTGAGTCAACGATAACTTCAGGCAAATAACGCAAATTCAGTTTCAAAACATAATTGGGAAGAAAACAAAATTTTATTTTTTACTAACTAAATTCAACAGTCATAGTTTATTGAAATTCGTAAATACGGTCAAAGTACTTGAACTTTTTATAATTATCCAGTTAATTTTATTTGACTTATAATTTAATTACTGAAATAATACCATAGCAGGTTATTGAATTTATTTTAAATTAGACTATTATATGATTAAACGATTTAAGCAAGAATTAGAATAATCTTTGCATGACCTGATTATTTTAATAACTTAATTAATAAAGTACTGTTTAAGCTGCAGAACTCAATTTTAATGACGCGATTTTAATTATATTTTAGATTTTCTTATGCTAACGATGTAGTACGTTATATAGTGAAATAAATTTATATTAGATTATATAAATAAATTATATAATTAAATTATATTATATAAATTTATAACTTAAGTACAATTGCAAATGGCAAAATAAAATATAAAAAGAAGAAAAAAAAGATGATTATAAATTTATTAGTCAGAAAATTGCAATAGCAATCTTATTAATTTTTATATGTATATCTAATGACTTATTACGTTTATAATAAGCAGATCTTGAACGTAAAGTATGTCGGAGATTCTTATAAAAATGTCGAAGATAGAGGAAATGACGAGGAAATACAAAATTATATTAAATATCTGACGGTTTAAGTTCATTGAGAAAATACTATAAGATATTTCACATAAAGCGTCTATAATCATATTTGAAAGTACTATATCTAGATCACTAAACTTGAAAATTACTTACATTTAGTAAATATTAAAGTTTATAAAATGACTGCTTTTCACAGCGCTACCATGCAAAATTCTTGGGTGTCAAATCAGTTTTTTTCTTTATACAATAAATATAGGCGTAACTAATGAGTTACGATTTTAAAAATTTTTCTCTTTAACAAATTAACCAATAAATTAACTTGAAATTTTAAGAGATGATATAATGATCATAAATAAAGTGTGCTTAGTTCAGGAATTACCGATAAATTACGTAAATGTAATATTTTTAGATAGAAAAAAAATTGTAAGTTTATTTATGATCAGTCTATCATTTCCTAAGCTTTGAAGTCGATCGGTTGATTTATTTAACTAGAAAGTTTGAAAATCTTAATTCCGGTAAAACAGGTTCCGATATCCTCTGCAGGTCAATAATGAATCAATAATAATCTATTAATAAGTAAATGACAAGAAGGTCTCATTCTAAGTTATCAAAATTGAGTTCGTAAATTGGATGGTTGCGTATAATTTTTCTCAATCAATGATAATGTAAATCCATACTATATGCCTAAAGTGTCATAATCAAAGATTAATGTTAAGATTATGTATTTTTTTAGAAAATTAAATATTAATTATTTACCTTACATATTGAAAGTGCAAGTGTAAATGATCAATTTTGAATCTGTTTAAAATTTCTGTGTATCAATATTTTTCTAGTTTGTTTTAAAAAATTACAGAACTCAAAAATAATGTGTGAGTGAATGATTTTCGTATTAATTTTTTTTTTAAACTTGGTAAACCTTTTTTCCAATAGCTAATGCGATTTATAGCTTTAATTAATAACTTCATGTGTTTTTTAGTAATACTTTGAGTACATCTAAAAAGTGGAGGGTCACACGACAATCAAAAATACTTGAGTTAATCTTCTAAATCGAATGAAATTTTCAGAAGAAATAAAGTTATTTTTAAAATTGTAATCGTAAATGCATCATTCAAGCATACGTGTATCTCATTTGTGGGAAAGTAAAAAATGTTTTGTCATAAGAAAAACTTTTAAAGCACAGTTTTCTTGAAAGACAATTTAATCCAAACGGTAAAAGATAATTGCTGAAAATAATAACCACTTATAATAAAGTGATTTATTCAGAATATTTATGAGTAGTAATGTTTAGCAGAAGTGACATCTTTGTACCCGCTTATGCACATCTAAATTTTCTCTACGACATATATTAAAACTTATAATTTATCTAAGTTTATTTATGGTTCAGGTTTTATATAACACTTCATATTTGAATATACTTAATTTCTTTACTAAATAATTGCGTTTGATAAAAATACTTTATTTAATATCTTTTATACCTTGAAGACTGTAAATGTAGGAAGTGTATATGCTTTGCGTTTGATAATACCATTCCATTAAATGAACTTTAAAGCAATAAAATGTTACAGGCAGGCTTATCAAAAATATTTTCATAATTTATATCGCATGGCCCTTTAAACTATGTTTACTGTAACTATAATAACTAATATTTAATTTTAAAAAATTTCAAATTGACTAATAAATATCGTTTAAATTGTAGGTGAACCGTCTAAAAGCGGTACGGCGACTGTGCGCATCTACACAAAGAACAAGAATGACGAGGAACCGAAATTTTCACAACAAGTATACACCCCTAACGTGGATGAAAATGCTGGTCCCAATACTCTCGTGACAACGGTGGTAGCCTCGGACAAGGACGGCGATAATGTGCGCTTCGGCTTCGTCGGTGGTGGCACTTCTTCGGGCCAGTTCGTCATCGAAGACATTACCGGTGTCATCCGTTTACACAGCAAGGAAATTTCTCTGGACAGGGACAAGTACGAGCTGAATGTCACGGCCGCGGATGACGGCGCTTGCTGTCCCAATGGCGACAAGAACATTCATACCAGCACCGCCGTGGTCGTCGTCTTCATCACGGACGTTAACGACAACAAACCCGTTTTCAAAGACTGCAATACCTATTATCCCAAAGTCGAAGAGGGCGCGACAAATGGAAGTCCCGTTATCAAAGTACAAGCTACCGATGCTGACAAGGGCGTGAATGGACAAGTCAAATACTCGATTGTGCAACAGCCAAATCAGAAGGGTACCAAGTTTACTGTAGATGAGGAGACGGGCCAAGTATCAACCAATAAGGTGAGTTGAAATCTAAGTAAAAAGGGTAAGAATGATAGCTCATGGTCTTTTGTATTGGGGTCGGGTAATATTATTGCGATATAATAAAGCAGAGTAATACGGATAAGTTTTAATACAAATGGAATTTATAGAATTGAAATTTTATAAGAAATCAACAGTTTAAAATAATTTAATTTGAAAACAAATTTCCCAATAAGCACACTTTTCAGAAAAAAGAATTCTATAAGTAATCTTAGATGTCCTCAAAATAGTATTACTTATATAATTGTATTAGCGTTCAAAAAGTATTCTTTTTTAGAAAAACGATTTTATTTTTACCACATTATAAGAATTACTTTTAGAGTATTCAAAAATTATTTATAAAGCATTCTTTTTTTGTGATTTATATGTTAAAGAAAAACTCAACAAAAAAGTATTCAAAAATAATGCTATATTTCCTCAGAAAACAACTCTTATAAAATTTAAATATTACTAGAAAAGTATTCTTTTTCAGAATAATTTCTACGAAAATAATTTTATTTTTACTGCATTTAAATTGCTTCTATAGTAATAAAGAAGTATTAAAAAAGCATTCTTTTTCGTAATTTATATTTAAAAGAAGTATTCAAA
>UELV01176734.1:0-13819 GCA_900490015.1 Megastigmus stigmatizans | reverse complement strand
AGGTGGATCCACAGATTTTACTTACTTTCGGCTCTCGCAAGTGGTTGAATCAAACGGCAGTTCGTATATAAGAAATTTTAGACCTTATTGAAAATATAAAATATGTGAGCGAAGCGATCAAATGTTTATTATTGTGATGCGAGCGAAATGTTAATGTATATGTTTGTAATACGATCAGCGATGCGAAGTTATATTTGTTATCTCATAAATAAATAAAATATGTTTGTTAGAATGCGAGCGACAATTTCTCTAAGACTTTATAAAATGGTGGGGTATATCACGGGTATAAAACAGAAATTCATAATCTAAGAAAGCTTGTGTAAATGTTGTTAGTTAAATTAGCCAAAGAATTCTCCAAAACCACCATCGGAATCAAGTAAAAGAGAGAGAGGGGGAAGGGAGAGGATTAATAAAAAAGTCAAGAAAAACTTTTTTTCATTTATGTTTGTATGTATATCTTTGAGTTAAATGATGCAGTTTATTGGATTAAATAAATGTTCTATTAACATAATGATTTTTCCGTCTTCCATTCTACAACGATTCGTTGTTAATTTGACAATATTAGAGTTTGCGCTATTTCAACTATGAAAAATTGTTGAATCAATTGAATTTTTTTCTCTGTGTAGTCTTAAATATAAATATAGTAATTTTTGTAAGCAGGCCATTGTACAAAATGTACTTTTAACATACTATTTTCCCAATGTTTAACGCAACCCCTCGTTTTTCAAACGGAAAGAATAATATTAAACATTAAGAAATATTATACTTATGTCGACTGTAATCTACTATAAACTGCCGAAGATTGCTATTTTATTGCCATTAATATTGATTAGACTGTAAGACCGATAGAAAAATGTTTGGCAGTTTATAGGAAAGAATAATAATTATAGATTAATAATAGATAACTATAATACTTGCCATGCAATATATCATATAAGAGTGCAATACGAGCGCATGAGAAGCTGATACCATTGCCAGTAATGTGAATTAAAGCATTAATTATCGTTTTGTCGTTGCAGGGCTCAGGATGCGGTGGATCGGTTACGTGGCTGCGATACTCTGGTGGTCGGGCATCGCCAGGTCCCTCAGCTCCATGAATCGAGGTCAGTCATACGGTACGCACAGCCACACACAGACACACACACACACACGCGCACACACACACTCGCACGCACGGATTACCTGATTCCCCATACCTACTACATCTGTCTCTCTCTCTCTCTCTCTCTCTCAGTCTATTCTTGGAATCGTATGAAACACGTGTGTGTGTGTGTGTGTGTGTGTGTGTCTTGATGACGGGAAATCCGGAGCATCATCCACAAATCGAACCGCTTTGCGGTCGCTTCTCTGGAGCGTATATACATGCGCGAGAGGAGAAATCGAAAACCCACAATTCTGTTTATCTCTATATCGCTAGCTTTTAGTGACGGACATTCGTGGAATAGTTGCTGCAGCTTTGATGAGTAAAAATACGATATTCTTGTATATTGGGAGAGGATTTTCGTGCACCCGTAATGTTCTCTCGCTTCGAATGATTTATTAAAAATTCGTTATCGAAATGCGCGTAATATCGAAATTCGCATGATGTTTAACGGATTACGATTGCTTTACCAATACGTCGATCGTTATTAAACAACTCCTACGAAAACATGAAAATTCGAAATAATATTTTAAGTGAATCTTATTAATAAATTACGCCTTTGCTCGATCGCCTAATTATTTTTAATGAAACGCATCAATCCGCTAATACCTATAACATGATGAATTACAATAGCGTATACTTACAGCTGTACAATTTCGGTTCAATTTCATTAATTCACTCCTGAAATTATCATCGTCAATAGCGCACCGCATCAAAAAGATTTATTATTACAATACCGAGTTTCGTTTAATTAATTTACAGAGCCCCAGCATTACCATATGTTTCTGTTATAATTAATAAACCGAGCGTTGCTGGATTCTGCAGCGTATCCGCGAAGCTCGGTATAAACATAATAAATCATTTCAGATATTACGAGTGAGATCTGGTTAAATTGTTATACGCAGCTACGGAATAACAATGTTACGTCAGCGATTAATCCAAATATTGACCACTGGGAACAGTGAATATTTTAGAAAGCCGAGAATAAAGGCGAACGGGCGAGTGCAGCAACATACGTCAACTAACCCAATAAACAACGAACGCGCGCATCGTCGAAAACTACCTCTTTACATAACAACGGAGGCATCGCATTTTTGTTCATAACCCAATAAGGCCGTCGCTATTCCAGGCTACAAAATCAGTCCCAAGCCGTGCCGAGTGCAGGGCCAGTCGAGCGTCGAGGGCACCTGCATGTTCGTCTGGGAGTGCATCAAATCCGAGGGCACGCACGTCGGGGTCTGCGTCGACAGCTTCATGTTCGGCAGCTGTTGCGTACACAATGCCACGGCCAACAGTATAGCGAGCGGCAACAAGGGCTCGACCAGCCATCAGCAGTTCTCTCTGTCCAGCTCGGCCTCGGGTGGCATCGGCGGCGTCTCCGTGTCCAGGCCCTCACTGGCCGAGGCATTGGCCGGCACCAAGACGACGAGACCGACGAGGCCCTCGTCCACCGCGGCGCACCAACCGAATGGCCTCGCCTACTCTACTAGTCACATTACGGCTTCCCAAGCCGGCACGCAAGGTACGCGTTTCAAAAATATCCGTACAACCAGTCGTTGATTTGCTTTGGATCGGAGATCACGAATTGGGTGTTTTTCATTTTCCAGCGCACACGTCATTGGCGACGACGAGGCAGCCGTCGAGGCCCTCCTCCTCCTCCTCCTCCTCCGTGGCTGCATCCCGTCCCCTGCTCCAAAAGAGGCCGCACTCGAAACCGAACAACAGCCCCGAGCAGGACTACCACAGCCAGCAGCAGCAACACCTCCACGGGAGCCAGATAACTCGGCGACCCCAGAGTGGAATCGGCTCGAATTACCACGAGAAACGACCCGAGGAGGATCGTCATCACAGCGGCGGTAGCGGCAGTGCCGGAGACTCTCATCCTCACCACGGCTTCAAGGACAAGCTGTCGAGTAGCCACAACACCCTCCTCATCAGGCTTCCCAACAACAACAACAACAACAACAACAACAACAACAACAACAACAACAACAACAACAACAACAACAACAACAACAACAATAACAATAACCAGCAACAGCTGCAAGGCTCCACGAGCAAGAATCAAATGCAGAAGCCTTACCATAGGCCGGATTACGAGACCAGACCCTATCCCGAGTCGAGACCCGAGGACGAGCAGACCGAGGATCTCAGCGTGCAGGAGACGGCTCACAGGACCAGCATCAATTCCGTCGACGACGACGTGAGACCTTTTCACCTTTTTACTCTCTCTTTATTTTTAGATTTTTCTCGCTGCGTGCCGTAGCGAAATCTCGCGGCCGACGTACACTTTGATGAAGCTTACGAAAGTTTCGTATGCGGAGGATTTTGTGTATCGGTAACGGTAATATAAACAATGTGGCGAATGCTGCAGAGGAATTTTTTGCGCATATAAAGTTGCCGTATTCTTCCGATATTTTGTATTACCCGCATACGAGCATTCCAACTTTACCGTTCTATACTCGAATAACACCGAGCTCCATATTTTCGAGCTCCGCGTGCAGAGGGAGATTAAAAAAAAGGAAGAAATAATTATAGTTGAATATTGGGTATGTTGACGAATAGGAGGCCTCGGACAAGCTGAACAATCCGAGCCTAAACTTTATCCACACGGAACGACCACAATGGGCCACGAAGCCGGCCTCCTTTAACAGCCGACCGACGAGCCTCGAGTATTCCAAGCCCTACTTCTCGGTGAAGACTACCTCGACGAGCACGAGCACGACGACGCATCGGCCCCACTCGGCCGCCGCATCTGGACTGCACTCGTCGAGACCCGAGGCGAGCAAATCCACGACGCCCGCATCCACCTCCTACTACAGCGGACAGTCCACTAGGTATGTCCCCTCTTGAATTTCGACCGGCGGGTTTCACCGAAAGAATACGTACGATTACAGTTTGTTCAAACTTTTTATACGAAGCGATGGCGTCATCCTATTACATTTCCGTGGATTTTCATTATTACGTAAAAACGTACTTTCCTAATAATAACTGCGCGGATTTTACTCGAACGATTACTTTGATCAAATTAATTTCAGTTTCTACATTAAACAATATATATATAACTTGTACTATATTGCAGTTTAATTTGAAAATAGGATTCATAGAAATCAGTTTTTGAAATCTGCCAATCAATTTCAACCCCAGTGCGTATTTCAGGCTATAACAATCGAAGATTTATTAACTTTTCAGAATTACGCGCTTCCCAAAAAGTTAATAAATATAAAATATGAAAATGTAAGTTGATTCAATTTCTCCGCGGGCTTTTCATTTAAAGCCCGAGCGCATAAATTATCATTATTAATGTTACAAGCGAATAAAAATCACTTTCAGTCAAATTTACGGGGCCGTGTATCAGGCGGAGAAACATTTATTCTCGTCGAAATTTATATTCCAGCTGCTATCCACCCTCCTAATGCGACATGAAACGTAACTTTCCCCGAGCAACGAAAATTTAACGCCACTGTATTAATATACACGAAACTCGGAATATCAGCGCGAGCAAACATCCATCCGAGGTTCCCTTCCCCTTTCCCCTCTCCCTCCGCCACCCGTTTGAATCAGCCGTTGGTTACACGAAGTATTCGCGTGATCGCAATCGAATTCGCCGAGGCGGCACGCGACACGCCATTTTCTTTGCCCTCAGCACGAATTGATAAACCTTCAGGGAAGCAGGATGTAAAGCATAATTTTTGTGCCCTTCTCTCCTTCCTTTTTTCGCGAGGCGGGAAGCTATTTTTCCTCTCTCTCTCTCTCTCTCTCTGTCTCTCTTTACTTCCCGCGACTGAAATAAACGCGCGCTCTACAAAGTATTTCTGCAACTGAATTCGATATCGCGCGGAAAAATGGAAAATTCTATAGGGAAAAGAGCGCCGTACTTTTTGCATTATAAGGAATATTAAACGCAAACCTATACAATTTCCTTTCTCTTTCTATTTATAGAAGGCGCGAGTGGAATACCAAAAATAGCTTCAAACACCGTGTATTTCCCATAAATTATTGAAAATTGGATTATCTCGGTATTGTATCGAGAATAAGGATAAAAAGCATTTTACGATTTCAAAGTATACAAGAGCAATCGAGAAAAAAAAGGCGTAATTCGACAATTGACATAACGAGCCCTAATGACGAGATAAAAAATACTAAAGAGAAAAACGCGCTCAATTCCTACTTTTCCCCTTTTTTCCGATGAGCAAGAGGCATCGCGAGGAATCGTGGAAAGGGAAAGAAACTTTTCTTACGTAAGCCCCGGCACTTTACGACGCTCGTTTTACAAGCACCTGGCCGCCGCCGCTGCCGCCACGGCTTAGGGTGGAAAAACAAAAGGAAGAAAATGGATAATAGTGCAGATGGGGGAAGGCGCGCGGAATAAAGACGAGGAGAAAATACACTCGGCGAAATGAAATACAACGGAACTAACGATATAATGACGGCGTAATGAAAGGCCGATCTTAACTGGCTCGAAATTTATTTCTTTTGGATTAATAAACGTGGGAATACTAACACTTCCACTTCATCGATCTTATATTTATCAATTGAACTTATATTTATTTTAAATGGCACTACTTTTTCATATGAAACTAAAAGGGAAGTTAAATATATTCAAATCCATTTTCATTTATAACGCATGTTAAAGCGCGTATACGAAACTCGACACTTGTAGATATAAAATCTGCGCAATAGGAAAGTTATTTAAAATGTCCAAACTACCCTGCGCCAACGCGCGAATCGGTCCGGCAACAAAGAGACCGAGGTAGTAATTCAGGCGTCACTCAGCTCCTTATCATTGTAGCGCAGCCGGATCCGTGCCCCAGACGGCGCACTGGCAGGTAACGACGGAGCCGGCCTTCGTCACGCGGCACAAGCCCGGCCCATCGTCATCATCAGCGGCAGCAGCACCGGCAGCCGCCTCGTCCTCCTCGCTGAGGCCCGACTACAACTGGACGAGCAAACCCCAGCATCACAAGCCCCAGTGGACCGATCCCCAGAGGCCGAGCTTCAAGCCTACGGAGTCTCAGGAGGTATACCCTACGCTTTTCTTTCTCTACTCTTCCTCTCTTTCTCTCTGCCTTAATTAATTCCTTTGCTGCTGCTAGCGCTCGAAAATTAAACGCGCCACGGGAAAGCTGAGCTGCGTTGGCAATGAGGTTTTCCTCTTGGCTGACTCGTACTTGGGGGCTGATGAGTTGGCTTGGATGAGGAAACTCCTGTTATCTACATCAATTTATTACGGGTCTTGAGTCTTACAATTTTTTGTTGTGAATTAAGAATACTGGTAATTTTCGTTTACAACAACCGTGTGGAAATGATGGAAACTAATTTTAACACGTTGAATGACGAATTGACAATGAAAAATAAAATAAATGTATCGTTTTCAATTAGAATATATTTCTTGAGTAAAAACTCTGCAGTGATTGGTGAGCTGAACCAAAGTTATTTTTATCAGTTGGAAGGTAGTGCGGATAAAATGATTTGCTCCACAATAAAAATTCGCAATTCGCTGATTGAAATATTTGCGTCGGTGCTCGAGAAAAACGATGCTTATTTTTAGATTGATAAATGCATTGAAGAATTTCTAAAACTACTACTTCTACTTCGTTAGTCGATTTATTGCTAAATCATCATTTTTTTAAAAATAATTTTGATGCTTGACTCCTGCACATTGTGGACCGAATGTAAAACTTTTTCAAATTCGAGGATCGAACATTGAAGCATTTATTGCATAAAAACTGTTGCGTAACATCAAAACCTTGATACCATCGTCGTAAAAGCGATAGTCGTAAAATGGTGTACAGTTAAAAAAGAACAGTTATCCAGACCAACGTGGATCGCATCGAACTAATAATAAACACAGAAGCCAATAATGATCAATGACAATAAAGCTCGTTAAAATAATTAAACTCCGCGCGGTTCAAAAGAAATTTCAGCGAAATGTATTATACAGTATCTCGATATTACAAAACCGATCCAACGCAAAACTCTGAATTAATGAAAGCCATTTGAACAGATAAACTTTGTAGCCCGAAGCCTCGCTTTCTCTCTCTCTCTCTCTCTCTCTCTCTCTCTCTCTCTCTCTCTCTGTCTCTCTCTCTTGCAGTTATACTGTTTCAACAAATCGAGAATTCAATTATTCGTTTACTCGAAAGAGCTCAGAGAGCGGTAAGTTTTCATTACCACGCGAACTTGGCAGACGTATCCGTAGACTTTCCGCGTACGCTCTAAAAATAATTCTCTCTCTCTCTCTCTCTCTCTCTCGGCAAGTTGCGTAACCTTCAATCGCGCAATTTTCGCGGCAAAACTTTACGATCCCTCCGCGCTCTTTGGCCATAAAACAACCGAGCCGCGCTCGCGCGAGTAAAAGTCGAAGGCGCGCGCGTTAAAAATCAATCTGCAAACTAAAAGATCCGAGCTGGGGAAAAAACGCGCTCATCGCGATTAAATCTCATCGTGAAAAAGAATCGGCAGCTTTTTTGTCCCCTCCCCCGTTCGAGTCGCGGCAGCAGCAGCAGCAGCAGCAGAAGCGCGCATATATCCGGATCCTTGGCGACGATTGACCTTGTTGACGTCGTAAAAGTTGCCGCCGAATTGCCGGCAAAAAGCGGGAGACGTTACTTTCCAATTTCGAGCGCGGTCCCGAAGAGAGAGTAATGGGCGGACTCGCTCGCTCGCTCTCGTCCTTTTCTTGCGCGGCCCCCGGAGCGTTTATGGCGCTGCGGTGAAAATTTTTGCACCGACTCGACTTCCGCGTGAAAATCGCCGGGTTCGATCGCCTCGCCGTATTCCTATACCGACGTCTCAAGGTCGTTCCACTTTTTTCCCCTCATATCGTTGCAGCTTCTCTGCGCCTCGAGCTCTCGGGCTCGAGAGTCGTGAAAGGCGTTTTTCCACGAAAGAAACTCGCCGCGAGATTTTCCCAGCCAGCGAGCGAACGAGCGAGCATATATATATATGTGTGTGTGTGTGTGTGTGTGTACTTGCACACACACACCGCGCCGCGCGAGTTTAATTTCCGTGGCGATGACGCAGTTTACCAACCTGATCTAGTGCGGTCGCGTGTGAAAACGCGCGCTTTGCCGAATAAAAACATACGGGCAGGCAGGGGCTATTTGAAGTTGAACGGGAAAAAAGTGCCTGGAGCTATAGAGCAAATTGAGTTTCAAATCGATTTTCTAAAGTTGGAAACAGGTTTTTTTTTATATAAAAATATACAAGTTGTTTGTAGACTCAAATTAAGGATTTGATATAAAACCTATTAATTTTCTTCTGAATAAATTCATTATCTATTTATACGAGAGATAAGTTTTGCAATTAAATCAGATTCATTGCGAGATTACATTATAATATGAGTATACCGAGATGCTCCATTCAAATAGATATCAATTGTATATATAGACAATCGACTTGTCTAAAACATTCACCCGTGCTATTCACTGCACATTTCAAATACAATTAACCCTATCAGTGGCTGAAGCCACTATAGCGTCATCCTACTTTTTTTCAATTTTTCGGTCACAACTTACCCATTTAACTCTCAATTGCTCAAAGGCTTTTCCATTGTATTACTTAGTTTCTTAGTTACTTATGATACATATGTCTAAGCTTAAAAATAAGAACATTTGTTTATACAAAATTAATTATAAACAATTTATAATTCGGTCACGGAGTCATTTTTGAACGAATTTAGCTGAAATTGGGTATACAGGGGCTTTTGGTATCACTAATTATGAATCTGGCATTAGTTTTTGAAAATTCAGGTTTTTGAAATTCCGATCCGCCATATCGAGTGTTGAAAAACTAATGCCAAATTCGTAATCAGCCGCATCTCCTAGAAAAAGATGCCCCTGAAAGGGTTAACTTGCAATATACTTAAATAATCTCATATCACGGAAAATAATCATTAATAAAGTTTAAATAATTTTCTGGAATTAAATAATATTGGAAAAACGATATTGCAAAGCTAAGTAAATACGTTAAAATTAAATAACTTTCCAGAACAACGTGTACCAGAAGCCGCACTCAGCCCACTACATCACCACCTCGTACCCAACGAAGCCGCGACCAACCAAGAAGACAACGATCTCGACGACAACGACCTCGACCACGTCAACGACCACCTCGACGACTACCTCGACAACGACGGTGCGGCCCTCCTCGAGTCCCAACTCCTCCAATCCAACCTCGACCTCGTCGACGTCCACCGAAGCGACAACGGAATCACCGGCGCGGACCGGTTCCGTCTTGACTATACCAGCGGCATCGGAGAACAGCGACATGACCTGCGGCGTACCTTCCCTCTTTCCCAGGCCCGAGACCCGTATCGTCGGCGGCAAGGACGCTTCCTTTGGAAAGTGGCCCTGGCAGGTGTCCGTCAGGCGGACTTCCTTCTTCGGATTTTCCAGTACCCACAGGTGCGGAGGGGCTGTCCTCAACAGGAACTGGATCGCCACTGCTGGACATTGCGTTGACGAGTGAGTGCTCTATATACATTGTATTCCATAACCGATGTACGATATATCTGACTTCTATCCAGACTATTTCTCAGTTTCACTTTTCTGGACTTGCTTGGTTCATTGAACAATTTGAGAATGAATTATCCAAGTTTTGAATTGAAACTGTTTAACAAGATATTCATTATTTAAAAAAAAGGAAAATCAGTTTTTTCAATTTGAAAATATGTAAATTTTCGAAGAAAAGTATCATAAATTTGCACAAAAAGTGCACCAAACTTCTTCACCGTCGAGCACGTGAAATTTACATTCAAAAGGAACAATACCCCTCCGCGGTAAATTGAAACCCACGATTTCCATTCCCGCTTATCAACGCAGTCCCCATATATATACCTCTTGTCGCACCTAAATTTCATTCTTCCTTAATTTCCTCTTCTCAAAAAGAAAACTTCCTAACCGCACACAATCCTCACGTAAAAGTTTTTACAACGCGCCAGTGGCAGAAAAGCCGGAGAAATAACGAAAAGGTATATTTCTTTATCTTCAGTCTGCTGACGTCACAGATCCGTATACGCGTAGGCGAGTACGACTTCTCGTCGGTGCAGGAGCGGCTGCCTTACGTCGAGCGCGGCATCACCAAGAAGGTCGTCCATCCCAAATACAACTTCCTCACGTTCGAGTACGACTTGGCGCTGGTCCGACTGGAGACGCCGCTGACGTTCGCGCCTCACATATCGCCGATATGTTTACCCGCGAGCGACGAGCTGCTCATCGGTGAGAACGCCACCGTCACCGGCTGGGGTAGGCTCAGCGAAGGCGGCACCTTGCCCTCCGTTCTCCAAGAGGTCGGTTCGCCATCTCAAATTAGTCTTTTCTAATGGGCGATTTCGCGATAAAAGGTGTAGAGTGACACCGAGGAACATTTTGTTGCAGGTGTCCGTGCCCATCGTGAGCAACAACAAGTGCAAATCGATGTTCTTCAAGGCCGGTAGGAACGAATTCATTCCAGAAATATTTTTATGCGCTGGCTACGAGACCGGGGGTCAGGATTCTTGTCAGGTGAACTGAATTTTCCACTTTTCATCTTCGCTGCGTCCTCGACCAATGAATACCTATATGTACTTTTCCCAATTTTCCTCTCAACGTTGATCTGATTTGTATCTGATTTTGATACAGGGCGACTCGGGTGGTCCGCTACAAGTTCGCGGCAAGGACGGACGCTACTTCCTGGCGGGCATCATCTCCTGGGGCATCGGCTGTGCCGAAGCCAATCTGCCGGGGGTCTGCACGCGCATCTCCAAATTCGTACCGTGGATCATCAAGAACGTCACATGAGGCACCGACCACCCACTGCCACTTGGAATTCACTGAGAGAATATACGAATGGACAGCTGACACGATTCGTTTCGTTGCGGATACGATTTGCCAACGGAAAATGCGAAGGAGCTGCCGCGCCTATCTCGACCACGGCCTAACCATTGTTTACGATGAACTTTATTATTGTTTTCATTTCGTTTCGCTCATACCAGAGAGAGAGACTGGGCCGGAAACAGGCCGAGATCGATCAAATTTCTTTGATGCTTTTTCGTGTTTGTCTTCGAAGAAAGTAACGATCGCGACGCTTGCGCGACAGTGGAGAAAAGACTTCGAGAAGAGTGGAATCGAGAGCGTATACGTATAAAAGTTACATGTCAAGTGTAATTTAGGGGTAAAACGAATGAGTATACTCAAAGTCTTCGCGTGAAAGCTTGTGTATACGCGATGAGGAGACGAGTTTTCGGTTCGAGGTCAGTAAATACGATCGCTGCCGATATTTTTGTATTTATATAAATACGAGCAAATTAAATGATTAATATATTCGCATAGATATTTGTTCTAGGTTATTTTGTAGGTGCACAAAGTCTCGTGTGTAATGTTGTGTATCGAATGAAAAAAGTCTGAAAATTCCTATCTTATGGCGAATCGATGAAATTAACGTTGAAAACACTCGATCAGAGTATATTTATATATTATCAATGCCGATCGTACATATTTATTGAAGTATATGATGCAATATTTATTGTTAAAGTATTTAATTTAAAGTGGTACTGTAACCAAGTAAAGTATTTAAAAAGCGTTTAGCAGACACCAGTACTTGAGTATTACAGAGCATAGCAAAAGAAAATTTATTTATCTTATAATTATTGTACAGATATTTCTGAGTCTTTATACTACTGCATATTGTTTAAGAGTACTGGATATTTTTATACTCGATTCGATATTTATTAAAAGATAATGATTACCTATATTAAATTTATTTAAAAGAATTCACACGTCATGTCAATATTTATTAGCATTCATTAACTTAAAAACTAATGGCATTATACTTATTTAAACAAAAGAGAAACTTCCTTTGATTTAGGAAAAAAATACATTGCAATCTTTAAAGAAAGCAATTTTTGTTTTATTTTGATACTAGTCGCCACATAATCAAGGTAGGATTTTCGTTTGTACAGTGCAAGATATTTTTGTAAATGCTCAATTCTTGCCCTTTATGATTACCTTTTTTACACCCATAAGACTTTCATTTTCATACGTCCACATTCTTCTTTTGTATTGTGCTTTTTTTTCGTTGTACAGTTTATTATATACATAATATATGCGTTACAGTGTTACGCGGAGAATGTCAATATTATTTTTCCCGCATTCCTTTTTATTTTTAATTTTTTTATATTACCCTTTGCGAACTTTATGTTTTTTGCAACGTTTGTTTATTTCGTTTTTCTTTTTTATACTTCACACAATTTTGTACAAAGCGAAAACTTTCAACCGATACTTATATGAATAAAGTGCGTGAATCTAAGTTAAGAAAAGACACTATTACAAATAATTTTATATATATATAACTGTTTATAGAGCTTGAATTTGTTATTTATAAGTATTGCCAAATAAATACAAGTTGATTATTGGATTTTCGATTACATTTTAAATACTCTTATACTCATCCCTCTACATTATTTAAATTCTTAACCGAATAAATTTTGCGTTAGGTAAGTTGAAGGTATCGATAAAATAAGCTTATAACGTAATTACAAAAAAAAAATAGTCTTGAATAAGGGAAATAGAATGAAAATAACATTTACATTGAATTTTAATTTTAATCAGTTTTTTATTTAAATAACGAATCAACCTTATATTACAATACACTGATTACACAGTAAATTATATTTAGAGTCTATTCAACAAAATTATTCATCATATCTATTCACATGAATAACGATCTCGAAACAATGATTCTAAAATAGATATTCAATACAGTGTACTAATGATTAAGTTATTGTCAGGAAAAGAATCTTAAATAACCACTTCGCTAAAAATAACCAGGTAAAATCGACATCTGACCTTCATGTTTCATCATAGTCAGCCTATTAAAGAAGCAATTTCCTGAAATACATTCGTCAATACGATGATGGAATTAACTCTTAAGGTAGCAATCGTGTTAGTCAAAACAGTATTCGAATTGGACTGCTTTTACCGTCCCGTTGACCAAAATCATTAATAATTTGTAAAAATAATTCTTTTAAATTAACTTATAACCATTCTCAGATATAATATAGATAATCAGAATATTATTCTGAAAAATCTTATCAATAATAACTAATTTTTATAAAACTACTTTAAATTAAATCACAATTAATTTGTTCAATTTAAACTTTCAATATTTCAAACGAATATCATCACAATGATTAAAGAACACATCCGTTCTCGTCATATAAAAATACAATTATAAAATACAATTTCGGAAAACTCGTGTAGACGATAACAATTCAATCTGATATTTTTTTATCATATTCTTATAAAAGCTAAACTATTTATTTCACTTTTCAATTGTATTATGTATTTTAATTTTCTTAATTATTAAAATATCTCGAATATATTTTATTACTTTTATCTTCGTTGTAATGTAATATACTAAACATTTTAAAACGATAAACATATAATTATATATTTTACAATAAATATATATATTTTAATCATCAAATATAACAACATAATTTCTATTAATAATTTATATGATGAACGAATTTTTTCTTCTTTTCTTTTAATAAAAAATACTTACATAATTTAGATATTTATCCTTTATTAAAATCAGACGAAGCATTTTCGATAATTTCGTTTTAACGTTGTACGCCGACATCTATACAATTTCATTACCAATTAATATGTATATTAACCCATTAACGACCAAGAC